>LBNU01009448.1:2126-22508 GCA_014162995.1 Artemisia annua
TTTTGTTGTGCATTCTTTCAGGGGTTATAAACCATTTGACAGCAATTTACTTGATTCTATTTTCTGGTAGCTAAGTACATGAGTAGAGTACATTGGATTTGATTCACACGTTCATTGATGATATCGTTCATAAATGTAGTTAGTAATATCTTGTAATGAATTCTGGCATTTTAAAACTGAGAATAGTGTGACTATGGGATTAAGACCATGAGAATAAAATGGAATTTGTTAGTTCATAATGGATGCACTGATATTGATTAAATTCTGTGTTGTGTATCGATATACATGAATATTGTATTGCATATTGAAGTGTGTGTAGACAAATGAGCACACTACCTACCTGTAACTTTTATGAGTCATGCCTAGCAGAGGTTAACATATCAAGCCTTTCTGATGTGCTTATAATCCTCTGCTGATATGGAAATCAGTGCTGTAAGGTGAGTTCTCTGACAGGTAACATATCTGTCGATTTGATAAATTCGGAAACATAAATAGACATCAAGTGTTATCATGTGATGCTGCTGAGGATTTTGCTTGAAGGATATGTATTTCCGTAATGAATAAGTTATGGTATTGCATGCCGATACTAACTTTTCATGATCAAAGTAAGCACTTGTTTAGTAATGGTCAATGCAACTACGGATTTGCAAAACAAAAATAATGCAAGATATATGGTCGCTTGTATGAGCAACTAACCGTGACAACAAAAAGAGGTAGTTTGCATAGCTCAAGTGTCAAGCCTCATATAGAGCAAATTGGAAGGACTTTTTGGGTTGCAAGAAATCAACATTCCTTTTGAGACATCGGTGAAGATTAAACATGCAAGATTTACCAAATATTGTACAGACTGAAAGCTGGGTCTGTTTTGGACAGTATTTTCTAAATGACCATTAGAATCAAATCATATCAAGCAAAGTTATTATTGTAATCATTCATGTTTCAATACAATCACACTTAGTTTAGCACTAAATAATTTCCTAGTTGGGGAAGTCTCTATTTAAGATATTGTCTTTAGCTTTGCAAAAAAGTTTAGCAGTAAATAATTGAAAATGTGTAATGGCTGTTCGGTGAAAGGGCATATTGCTCTGTATTAAAGTTAACCCCAAATAGATGATCAATGCCGGTAAATTGTGAATGTCAAGTATGTTAGCTCAAAGGGTCACAGTGAAATTCTACAAACGTTATGAACCTTTTGGATTAAACTCTATAAATGTTTTTTATATAAGTTGACCTGCATAAGAAACCGAGTTGAGAAACATAACTAAAAGAAATTGAGGTTGAGAGACACTGGGATTACAGCTGCAATGCAGAAATGGGGATCATTACCCTTGCATTTCTCATGCCTGCAGTGGATTATGAAACATATAAGTGGTGTGCTCTCTCGACTCTCCCTTTCGAATGTGTACTTTTCAAGTATTTCAGCATTCAAAAATAGGAACAGAACAACATCAAAGTAAGGTCTTAAACTCTTCCACTCTTATGCAAAACTATGTGACGAAAGAAACCAAAACAATCTCAGTACTATTCAACAGATTCCAAGATCCAAATACAGGAAACTTGGATTAAGACCTACAGTACCTCTCAACTATTGACAAGATTCAGATCCAAAACAATCAAACTAACAAAAAAATTGAGACATGACGACACGACTCTACTACCAGCAGTAACAAATAACAGCACTCTAAACCGGGTTGACCATCCTAGTTCTTGGACTTGAACGAGTTGCTCGTAGTCCAGCTGCAGCTCCTGATCCATCCTTATCAGGTTCATCATCATGTTTTCTTCCCTTAAACTTCTTACACCCTTCCTCAGTATCTGCTTTCACACTTCCACGAAAAACTTCAGCATCCGATTTCTTCTCCTTTTCTTTACGTTTCTGGCCAACTGCTTTTGTTGGAACAACATCCATATCCATCACACCCTTCCCTCTGCTGCCTGATCTTAGAGAATACGAACTTTTAACAACAGGAGGCCTGACATTTCCCGGGGCTTCAAGTGTCAATCCTTTAGCTTTTCGTATTATCTGATCCACACCTGATTGGGTCTTCTTTCCCACTTTTATCACCCTCTTACCCTTTTCCTTAGCCACAGCTTTAGCACTTTTTAACTCTGGAACTGTATCTTTGTTCTCTTCACTGTCGGACGTATTTGAGTCTGACATGATCTTAGCATCACTGTCGGTAGCTGATTCTGACTTCATCTTCTCATCACTTTCGGTATTTGAGTCTGACTTCATCTTCTCATCGCTTTCGATATTTGAGTCTGACTTCATCTTCTTTCAACAGTACTTTATATAACCAGAAAAACTTGAACAAGAAAGTTAAAAAACAAGCCAAGTTCCTGAAACTGAAGATAATAAGAAGTTAAACTTATAGTTATGACATGGAATTATACTGATTAAAACAGAAAACGCTAACATCAAATCTTCATGAACACAGATAAACACAGATGGATATAAATAAACTGTTTACTCATGCAAATTCATTATCCCTGACATCGAATAACATCCAACGCGAATTCATAACAAATCTGATACAAAGAATTAACTAACTGTATGCACTTAACAGATCATCATAATTAATTTTCAACTAACCAATGTAGAAAAACGCAACTAGTTGATCAAGATCATCATAACTAACAACTATTTTATTGTACGTGAAACAAAACCGTAATGATCATTCACCATGCAACTAATAGAACCATAATTAAGAATGTAGCAAAAGAACGCAACTGATTAATCAAAATTATCATCAAGATCTTCAACTGAATGATCATTCAGTTAACAAGATTAAAAACCGTAAAGAACACATTGCAGATTTATTTAACGCAGATCGATACAAAGAAACTGTTTACTCATGCAAATTCACCACCCCTAACATCGATAATTTAACGTGCAATTAACATATAATCATAACTAATCCAAATTTTCCACTAACGCATGTAGAAAAAAGGCAACTACTTGATCAAGATCATCATAACTGACAACTAACTTATTGTACGTAAAACAAGCCGTAATGATCAAACACCATGCAACTAAGAGATCGATACCAATGTAACAAAAAACGCAACTCATTAATCAAAATTATCATCAAGATTCTTCATAAGTAACAACCAACAAACTATAATGCACAAGAAACGTGAAACATTCTATATGATCATTCAGTTAACAAGATTCAAAACCGTAAAGAACACCATGCAAAGCAGATCAATAAAGAACGATTACCTATCGATACCAATGTAGCAAAAAACGCAACTCATTAATCAAAATTATCATCAAGATCTTCGATCAACTAAAAACTAACAAACTATAGTGAACAAGAAACGTGAATCCAAACATTCTATATGATCATTAAGTTAACAAGATTCAAAGCCGTAAAGAACACCATGCAAAGTACAGATCGATAAAGAGCGATTACCTATCGACGTATGACCAAGAACAAGGAATGTAGCAGTATCAGAAAATGAATGATTAGCAGAACTTGAAGATCAAGGTGAAAGTTTGTTACGGTGAGTTTTAACTGAATCTATCAAAATTTATAATCAAGTGGTGTGTTTAAAATGGCGGGAAATTGTACACGTGGAGATATTCCATTGGAGTATAAGTGTCTCTTGGTTGTTAAATTTTCTAAATACCATTGTATCTTATCACACGTGCAACCGTTTCAAAATGTTATGTCAAGTGTTAAATTTATAAATCATGTAGACACAAAAAGTATAAATGTTCAATTGTAAACAGATAAGATATGATATCACCTTTTCTTGTTATAAGTTTTTCTATTGATTAAAATTTGCAAATGAAAATTTGTTGTGGGAAGGAAAAAATATTCGTTTCAAAGTTATGATTCTATATTTTTTTTCCTTTACCTTCTCAAATTAACTTGTGTTATTTTAATATGACATCTTGATTTATATCCCTAAGGAGTGAACATATGTTTAAATGGATTTCAAAAAATATAAGCAACCTCTATCTATATAAGCAAGTAAGACTTAAGCCTACAACCTTTTGGTTAACAGTCGACTCATTTGATATTTCGTTTTGAATATTGCGATAGTTATAAAGAAATTTATAAATAGATAGGTATAAAAACTTCAATATGTGGTAGCGATGTTTAAAGGATACATTTATAGTATTTTTTTCAAAAGAAAGTCATCAAACGTATTGTTATAGTAGATTATTTTAATCATAATTTTAAAACATTTTTAGCAGTAAAATTCTTGAATAAAAAATGTATCATTTTGATTTTGTATGAGTTAAATTAAGACAATGCTTCCAATATTCTTTGTCACTAGCAAATACGTAAGGGTAAAAGCTATAACTTTATAAATAATATATATAATTAATAAGTAATTAACTCATAGTTTAGAGGGTATTTTGATACTTCCTTATGATTGGTATATTAAGGTCCATGATTGTAGATTACTCATTCCGTTTCAATATAATTTTCCATTTTTTTAGATATATTAAATTAATTGTCTAAAAGTAAACATGAAAAATAGATTTAGATTACTATATTACTTAAAGTAATTATTGTTAGGTCACCATTTTGTAAACACAAGTATAAGTTTGATAGAAATAAGATGAGAAATAGAGTTTGGTTGATTAGATCAAATGAGAAGAATAAAAGTGCAAGAGTTTCCTTATGATATTGAAATAACCAACAAGAAATAGGAATACATGAGTCTCCTATTTATAGGTAAGGAGCTAGGGCAACACTCCCCTACTCCTCCCTTTCTAATTCGTTTGGGCTTGAAGCCCATTGGACATGTGATGGACTTAAACGTTTACATGATTAACATAAATAACTTAGCAACCTATTACATTAACTGAAATAACCGAGACTTGATTAAACGTTGATAAACTTAGGTCCTAACAGTCTCCCCCTAAGGATCGGTTATGAAGGAGTGAAGTTCATCACGGTCATTTTGAGGTTGCTTGACGTCTTTGTCTTTGGACTTTAGTTGTGGCATTCATAGCTTTAGACGTCTTCAAAAATGATAAGTAGAAATGATTCATCGTTCTTTGTTCTTTATCTCTGATGTTGTGATAGTGATCAATCTGATGTGGTAATCTGCCATTCGTCACTCTCTTGGACTCCAGTGAATCTGCATCATTCCGACTTGCTCATACACCTTTGACGTTTGAAACTTTCATATGTGTGAAGCTCTCTTTACATTCATGAAGATTCTTTATGTTGACGTAGAATCCTTCTTTAGACGGTGTTTTGCTTAAGATCGTTTGTCTTTATCACTTTGTAGATTCTTTTGGCATGGAATCTATCTTTGACATTTGTGTTGCGTCGATCTTTCATGAGAGCTTTCATATTTGTTGAGATGTAAGTATGAGCATGTGGAAGCTGGTGTTCAGGATGGTGGTTGTACCTGCATTGAAACAGTTAGCAATAATACATCCGGTACTTACAGGTTTGGAGTTAGAATTCGTCGACAGCATAGTGTGAAGACTCCTTCTAATCCTTACCAAGGTCGTTCCTAATTGGATACCCCCTAGAGGGCTTACACAGACATACATAAGTACACCCACGATTAGGTGAGTCGCTGGAGATCACCCCACGACTGTAGACCGTTTTAAACCATCGAACACACTAAGCGTAATCCACAAGGAATCACCGAAGTGACCTGCTGTCAGGGCTGTTTGATGTTGACCCTGGCAGGATTTCCGTTCAATCATTCGAGAAATACCTAAGTAAATCCCTCATAAACGTTCAAGGCAGATTGCTAAGATCTGCGAAGGACTCGATAATTTACACTTAGTGTCCAATGATGCAAGACACTTAGTGTGGAAGTATTGTGTGTTCCTAAGAGATCTTTTATGTTATCTCGTGGCTCTAGACTCGATAAGTGCACATTTGGTTTCCTATGCGGAGGCATGGAGCAGAGGGCCTCCTGTTTCAATATCAACCATCTCTAACAGACGATCGATAGATTACACTGGTTCCCCGTGAGAATGAAACAAACATCTTTTGAGAGATGCCTGAGTGGCTAAGAAGGTTTAGTGCATTGCGTCATTGGGTCCATGACGTCTTTTAATCTTCAATACCGGTGTCGCCTTAGCAACGACCAATAGCATATGAATTGAACCCGGTGTCTGCCCTAAGGTTGATTAAAATTGGAGGGCTATTTATTTTCACCCTTTTCATACATTTCTTTTTAATTCTTCAACCCCTTCTTTCTCCTTTCATTCTTTTCTCCTTTTTTCATATCATACCTAAGGACTTCTATTTTCTAGCTTTTGGTGGTGTCCTTGGGTAGATCCCTCCGGTTTAGGCGGATCATAGGACGGTTATTCCTATCCTTAGTCACCTTGTAACTCCATGACTATCCTATTGATGCCTTTGAACCAAATCATTGAAAAATCACTCAAAGTGTGTAAGAGTATAAAACTTTTTGTTGACACTTTGAGGTTTTGGATTTCTTATGAAAGACTCCCCCTCCACATATGCTCATGAATTTTATCAGAAATTTGCATATGCGGGAAGAGTTGGCACTTTTGAATTGATCCACTCTTAATAGACATGTACCCAAGGGACACGTTTACGTTGCTTAGTTAAAGGGATGCATTATCAGTTTTTAGGTGATAACTAGCCCTAATAACTAACTTGATATTATTAACATTCCTAAAAGGAAGTTAGACTCGTCAAAGTAAATATCTAGAAAGAGTTTCTCGAAACGGTACTTTCTACCTGGATAAATCCTTTCGAATTCTAACATTTGTTGTTTCGTCAATTCGTGGGTCAATTCTGAGTCGAGCTCGCACAAGATAAGACTTTTGACATCATATTTTAATCACTTTCTTCTTCTCCCCCTCAAAAATAGCATATCAAATGTTGTTTTTGTAAACGATTTTTGATTAAAATATGCCTTTTTGAGTCTTATGGGGAGAGATCAACAAGATTTGAAGGTTTAAGAACGATGTTTGAGGTCAAGTACTCCCCCTCAACAAGTGATTACTTATTGAGGTTTAATACTTGTCTTTTGAGCAGAATTGAGAAAATACTTAATGGTTTGATTAATTCTACTCAAAAGTAAGAAGCTTTCGCTCCTTATATAAGGATTGTAGCACTGATGCGTACCACAGGGTCCTTTCAATGCAAAGTGCGGGTTGTACACTGTTATGTGTGCACAAGCCATAGTAGTTACAAATGAAACAATATATTGTAAAGATATTGAAATTATCATACCAGTAGAATAGGAGCTGAGAATCATGTGGCTACGCATTAAAGACTGTGAACTGTGGATCAGGTCGTCGGAATGTCAAGACCGGAAATGAAGGTCGAACACCGATATAGATTTCCAACCTTCTGATCTGCTGTCGACGATATAGCCTTTCTTGTATCGTATGGACAAAGTTTCTGATCATTCTGCGTCCATTTGCTTTCCACCTAGTTTCACGACCCTCCTTTAGCCTCTTCTTTTCATCCTCCAACCTTTCGGCCAAACCATCACGAACTCTTTGTAGTGTGACATCACAAAACTTATGAATCTCATCGAACCTCATGAAACGAAGCTGATGCTTGCTGTTGAGGTATGTGATTCCAAATGACGGTTGTTGCACGAGAGTGTATTGTGACGACCCAGTAATTTCAGGAAACAGGAGTTGTGGTTGGGTGAGGTTGATGGTGTTTTGATAACTTTCCACGCCTAGCTGGAGATCTTCCACTCTTTCTTAAACAATTAACCGTCTGATGTAGAGTAGGAGAGACGCGATGAAATTGTATTGTGTTTTTCTTTCAAAGTTGAGCATCTTTCCTTGAACCTTTAGCAAATACATGTCTTCAATGTCATTTAGATTCAGGTCTGGGAAATCTGCTTCGTTAAACTTGTATCGCTTCTCATCCAGTCTCTTGACGATAACTTCCTTCATGAAAGTGTAGTTGAATCTCCTATCTTCCACGATCTCCATGATTGCAACGATACGAAGCGGTTGCTTCACATTTTCACTTGATTTGAGATGTAGTCTGTGGGTATAGCCGAGCTTTCGTTTCTCAGGCCAATGTTGAATACCGAGAAGAGCGTCCCTGTTGTATTCGACAACTGATTTGCAGTATATTGGTGCATGCTCTTCAATGTCAGGTAATTCGTATCTAGCTGCTGGAATAGAAAGCGTCAGTGAAGATGCACATCGTTCCTTGGAAGTTTCGTGTGCATGCTGAAGGTATTGGAAGTCATTGTTGAAGAAGCGTCGGTATGGGATCTTAGGTTTTTCAGGAAAGCCTAGTAGAGGCAATGGCTTTGTCCAGTCTGTGAAGTAAGGTGTCTTCTTTTCTGTGTCGACGTTTGATTCAGGGTTGAGCCAGTCGAACGAGCCAAACAATGCGCAGGCAATGTTCTCCATATGATAATCAAGTTCAACTTTATTCCCTGATCGTTTCTTCAGAAAGTCCATGGCTTCACGATTGATCCGTTTCAGTTCAGCTTTTGACAATCTTTCAACTTGAAGACCCGACATAATACTCTGAGTCATCTGCAAAGTATTACCAGGCAATGGTTCTTCGGTCTCAAGCGGTGGTTGTGCTTTGATCATCTCCGTCAACCAATCAGATTTAGGAGTTTCATCCACATCTAACCATGAGAAGTGAGTAGTCTTTTGCTTCTTCTTCTTCTTTGATTTTGAAGACTGCTTCTTCTNTCCATATGATAATCAAGTTCAACTTTATTCCCTGATCGTTTCTTCAGAAAGTCCATGGCTTCACGATTGATCCGTTTCAGTTCAGCTTTTGACAATCTTTCAACTTGAAGACCCGACATAATACTCTGAGTCATCTGCAAAGTATTACCAGGCAATGGTTCTTCGGTCTCAAGCGGTGGTTGTGCTTTGATCATCTCCGTCAACCAATCAGATTTAGGAGTTTCATCCACATCTAACCATGAGAAGTGAGTAGTCTTTTGCTTCTTCTTCTTCTTTGATTTTGAAGACTGCTTCTTCTCTTTAGTCTTTGTTTTAGATGATGGTCCAACTTGAAATTCAGGAATTTCTGATTCGGGAATTGCTGTTTCTGGTCCTTCCTGAGTATCAGCTGGTTGAAACATGACTTGTTCTTCTGATTGTGTCGGACCGGAGCCGGATGCTGAAGCTCTTTGTTTGGAAGGTGGAGCCTTGGAAGTCTTGTGTGGCTGTTTAGAAGAAGATGGTCCTTCTGATTTCTTTGACTTCTTGCTTTTAGGATCAGAGTCAGGATCATCATCTTTCCTTGGTCGTTTGTATGTGCCAGCTGCTTCCTTGCATGATTCTTTCAAGGCAATAGCTTGAAGTGCCTCGAACATTGTTGATTCTTCAGGAGTTTTGTCCTCCTTATTTCTGAGCTTGGCAGCTAACAAGGCTTGTAGTTGTTCTGTTGGGAGTTGTTCTGGTGTTGGTGGAGCCTTGTTAGTGCGAAGGTAGAATGGAGTTGTCTCAAGCATTCGTTCAATGCTGTGCTTGATCCTGGTATTCAACTTTGTACGAACCGACTCAATAAGTTCAGACACTGCTGGTTTAGCAATTGCAGCGAGATTTTCATTGAGATATTCAGTGGTGTAGTCCTTTATCATCCCGCTCATGTCGGCATGTAGTAACTTGTTGACAAGTGCATTTGCTTCCTGGAGATCTTTGACTTGTGAAGTCAAAGTTTTGACCTGTTTGGAGAGTAGTTGGACTTGGTCATTAAGGTCTCCAGTTTGATGCTGTGTCTCCTTCCTTTTCTTCCTTGCCAAATCAAAAGCTTTCTTGATCCGTTTTGATGCAGTCAAAGATGCTTTGCCTCATTTCTTTTTCTTGTTTGATTTGTCTTTTGATGTTATCTTTGTTGGTGGTGGTGAATAGTGATGTGATGAAGATGATGAAGATGATTCATGCTCAGGTTCTGATGGAGGAGGTGAGGGATCCCTTGGAGGTGTGCCTTTTGGAATCGGGGGATTCTGTGAAGATGAGTGCGGAGGAGTGTTGATGAGTTGATCAGTGTCAAAGAGTTCTTCGTCTTGATCGAGTCCACGAAGCAATCTATCCGTCTCCTCTTTAGCTTTCCTCTTAATTTCCTCGTCTCTCTGAACTTTAGCAATGAATTCGTCTGTGATGAACTCAGACTGTTCAACCTCTTCCTCTGTAGCTTCCTCCATTATAGTGTTTCCTTCTTGATCACGTTGTTCGGTTTGAATCAGTGAGGTAGGAGGAACTATAGTGCTGCTAGAGCCAACCTCATGTCCTTGAAGATCAAGCGGTGTTTGATGAGGTTACGAATGCTGGATGCTTAGAAGAGCAGCTTCTTTATATTCTCTTTCTTCCTGCTTCTTCTCTGCCTTGGTTTCAACAACGATACTCTTGAGTTTTCGTTTGTCAACCAGTGGCACTACAGGTGGTTCATCTTCTGCTTCTTCATCACGAGCACCACTCGGTTCGTTGATGGTGATGCCCGTATCTCTTCTCTGTTCTTTCTCGGCAGTTTCCTTGCTTATTTGTTTTGTTAGTTCAAGCCTTGGAAACTCCTCTTCTTCATCTTCTTGGTCATCCTGAGCTTTTGACCTTCTTTCATAGTCTTCTTCTTCATCTGATTCAGAGCCAAGGTCAGATTCAGTCTCTGTTTCGGATGATGAAGCTGACGGTTCATCCTGGGGAATCTGCTTTGGTGCAGCTTTCCTTCTTGGTCTGGTGGGTGGCTTTTGGGCAGTCTTTGATTGTTGTGAACTTGTGGTACTGCTAGTGCTTCCAGACTTGCCACCTCTCCTGCTTCGGGTTTGAACAATTGTTGCTGGTTCCTCGTCTTTCTCACTGTAACCAACTCTCCCAGCTTTGAATGCTTTGTCGTAGATTTTGTAGTTTTGGGTCTTTCTGATTTCTTCATCCAAGAAATGGTCTGGGATTCTCATTCCTTTCGTCCTTGGAACGAACCTGATGGATTTGACGAAAGAGATCTTGGGATCTTCGTTGAATATGTCCTTTGGTTCAGTCCTGTCGTGCATCCTCTTGACAAAGTCAGGGGTTTTCTCACAGAAGTATGCGATGAGCAGTTTTGTAAACCTAATGAACGGAATCACGGCCCTGTCACGGTCAGTCTAAATGTGATGGATCATGTCGCTCATTATCTGTGCAGCAAAGTCAATGGGTTTCATGGTCATCATTCCCCAGAATACTTGCATGTGTTCCAACCTTGGATGCTCATGACCACTCTTTCTTCCAGCAATAGATCTGACAATCAACATGTAGAAAGTTCTCCATGGTTGTGGCAGATATTTGACATTGAATTTTGAAAGTCTTGTTAGTGATTCATTATCAGGAATATCGTATCCAAGATCAATGAAATAATCAAGGATTTCAAGTTCGGTCAGCATAGGATGAAATTCTTTGGGAGTTGGTAACATAAGATCTTCGCGAAGAACATCAAGATCAACTGTGTATTCCTGACGATCCAGCTTGACAGTAAATGATTTGTCGTCCAAATTAGCCTTAGCTGTGTACCAGAACTGATGAATGTAGAAGATCGGCACTGATTTAGATTTGGTAAGCATGGGCTTGCAGGGATGAGCCAGTAGTATGTTCTTGACAATCTTGCATGTGTCATCTGGGATACTAAGTTTGTTGAAGTCAATGTGAAGATTGTCTTGGTCAATGCTGACGTTGTAGTCTGCAGGGAGAACTTCGCCAAGTGCAAGCAATGGTAGATTCTGTTGTTGTGGGATTGATTCATTGTGTTGAGCCATTGTGTTCTGAAAGTGTCATGTCATGAAATCAAACATCCAGATTTGTTAGTCATTAGTCCGAGTACATGTTTGATATTCAAAGACATGCAAGATATATGTTGCATTTATGGTTCAGCTAGCTAATATGTGATTAGTGACGGTATTATTGATTAACATGTATCTTAGATGACTAAGCAGTAAATCATTTAAAGCACATACGTCTTATGGTAACATGTCTAATAATACAATACAATCACAAGTTAATGAACCTTATAACAATACATACATTCATGAGGATTCATCCAATATACATGTTTTCGAAAAGTTACAATCATTTGAATTCTCAAAAATATGTTACACATGATCTCGAAGATATTACAAACGATGTTCTCTAAAACTATCACTCATGAAGATCTCGACAATTTTGGTGCAAGAAAGATCTCGAAAATTTCCCTAAGAAAAATCTCGAAAACTTTAATGAACGAAAGTTCTCGAAAACCTTATAGCAAAGTTTTTTGAAAACATGGTTATGAAAAGATCTCAAAACTTTTGGTTTTGAAAAGATCTCGATAACTTAAGGATTTCGAAAAAATATTTCTCGAAAACTTTATTGAGAGATTTCGAAATTTTTTGGAGATTTTCTCGATAACAAGAGTTCTGAAAAGATCTCGAAAATTTTTGAAAGATCTCGTAAATGTTTATGAGAAAAGATCTCGAAAATTTTTTCTCGAAAAAATTCTTATACAAGAATTTTTTGAATTCTTTTGTAGACATACGTTTTGGTGAAATCTTTTGAATCATTGAATAAGACCTGATGAATAAGGTGTATTCCAACAGTTAGTAACACTTCATTTACATATACAAAAGATTTCGAAAATTTCAAGAACCTTAAATTATCTAGAATATTTTTTAAGAGAAGACATGTTGTAATAACAAAGCAATACATCAATTAACACTTGTAGGAACAAGTTTAGGCAGTCTAATTATGCTCAATAATACAAAAATGAAAAGCCCTAATTCCAACAATGAACCCTATTAATCTAGATCTTGCAAACTGAGTCATTAGAACAATTAATTGGTATAAGCACGTTTCAAATACTCAAACAAACATATCCCACTAAAAATATTCAATAGAACAACACTCAATCTCAAATACCCAATTCGACATAAACCCTAGTTTTCGAAATCAATTCTAATGTGATAACTGTTATGATTACGAATTAAGGTCATGATTATATTACGTTTAATACCAAAAGCCCTATGATTACATAACCTAAAACAAATTATCACGTATGAATCAAAATTATCGAAAACCCTAGACCTACGAATCACAATTGTGAGAAATCTAGCCATTAAAAACGCAATTGATTAAAAACCATTTGTTAAAATGAGCCAAAGATCATGTAGAAACTTACGGTTTGAAGAACTAGAACACGGATTTACGAATGAGATTTTGGCCGTTTGATATTATGTGGAGTGTTTGTTTTTGAATTTTTGTGAATAAGAAAAAAAGGGGGTGTTTTTTTTGTTATATTTTTGAAACTTTTTGACTTTTTGGCAAATTTGGTCCCTAGACTACATGATAACCACTAATAAGGTCCTAAGCTTAAGTATTTAACGGTTTAATGCAACGACCATTATTGGTAAAGACATACTAGGCTAAAAGAAGTAAAAAAGGAAAAAGAAATGATACGAGAGATAACCTTTGACGTTCCACCATTTCAAGATAACATCATAACTACATGAGATATGCACGTACACATGTTTGCACAAGATTTTTGAATTTTGAAGAACATTTTCTCCCCCTCAACACTTGGTGTGAAAATTTTGAAATTTTTGATAAACCAAAGTGTTGACGAAGATTGTGTACATGCATTTGAAAAACATAAAGAACAACAAAAAAAATTGTAAAATCTTTTTGGATTTTTGAAGATTTTTTGATTTTGTATTTTTGTTTTTAATAAATATTTACAAATATAGTTTTGGTATTTGACTCGGTTAATTACTTTCAAGAAAAGATTGTAGATCATCCGGAGTCAAACACCTCATACCAATCCGGTGAACTAGCTCAGTAAACCTTCCCGGGGGTAGTGGTTTTGTGAACAAGTCTGCCAGTTGGTATTCAGTACCCACAAAATATAATTCAATTGTACCCTTTTCAACATGCTCCTTGATGAAGTGATAACGGAGATCAATGTGCTTAGACTTTGAATGCAGAACCGTGTTGCACGAGATTGCTATCACACTTTTCGAGTCACAGTACATCGGAATCTTGTTGAATAAGTAACCGTAGTCCATTAGTTGTGTACGCATCCAAATGACTTGTGCACAGCAGGCAAACATGGCTACATATTCAGCTTCTGTTGACGATAGTGATGTGCAATCCTGCTTCTTTGATTGCCAAGACACGAGTTTATCTCCAAGAAACTGCAAACCACCAGAAGTACTTTTTCGTGTATCCATACACCCTGCATGATCAGCATCTGAAAAGGCTATTAGTTCAAAACCGGAATCCTTCGGATACCAGATCCCCAAGTGAATGGTTCCCTTTATGTATCGAAGGATTCTCTTAGCCTCATTGAGGTGACGTTCAGTTGGACTAGACTGATAGCGAGAGCACATAAATACAGCAAATACAATATCCGGTCTACTAGCGGTAAGGTACATCAGTGACCCAATGATACTGCGGTATTTTGTGGGGTCAACTGGTTTCCCATGTGGGTCCGCATTTAACTTGGTTGTGTTGGCCATAGGGGTATTGTNAATCCTTCGGATACCAGATCCCCAAGTGAATGGTTCCCTTTATGTATCGAAGGATTCTCTTAGCCTCATTGAGGTGACGTTCAGTTGGACTAGACTGATAGCGAGAGCACATAAATACAGCAAATACAATATCCGGTCTACTAGCGGTAAGGTACATCAGTGACCCAATGATACTGCGGTATTTTGTGGGGTCAACTGGTTTCCCATGTGGGTCCGCATTTAACTTGGTTGTGTTGGCCATAGGGGTATTGTAAGTATCACAACTGGTCATCCCATGTTTCTTAATTATCTCAAGAGCGTATTTGGACTGATTTTGGAAAATTCCACGGGGAGACTGATGAACTTGTAGTCCCAAAAAGAACGTAAGTTCACCCATCATTGACAATTCAAAATTTTGTTTCATTAATCTGGCAAAAGCGTTTGAGTACTTTTTGTTTGTTGAACCAAAAATAATGTCATCGATATATATTTGCACAATTAAAACATCTTCCCCGTGTTTTTGGATAAACAAAGTTGGATCGAGTAAACCTTTTGTAAAAGAATTAGCAAGCAAGAAAGCAGTAAGTTTGTCATACCATGCCCTGGGGGCTTGTTTGAGACCGTAAAAGAGCCTTCTTAAGTCTGTAGACATGATTCGGGTGCTCTGGGTCAACAAATCCCTCTGCTGACTGACGTATACCTCCTCACGTAGTTCACTGTTCAGAAATGCTGTTTTCACATCCATTTGATAAACTACCATGTTTTTGTGAGCAGCGTATGCCAAAAATATCCGTACAGCTTCAAGTCTAGCCACTGGTGCGAAAGATTCCTCAAAGTCAATTCCTTCCTCCTGAGTGTATCCTTTAGCAACCAAGCGTGATTTGTTACGAATAACGTTGCCTTCTGCGTCCAACTTGTTTTTCCAAATCCATTTTAGCCCAATGACATAGAATCCATCCGGTCGTTCAACTAATTTCCAAACTTCAAGACGTTTGAATTGGTTGAATTCCTCCTGCATTGACTCAATCCAGTTGTCGTAAGTGAGAGCTTGTTTGATATTTTTAGGTTCTTCTTGACAAACGGTTAGAGCATAAATGCAATGTTCGGCATCGGAATGAAGTTTCTGTCTTGTCATAACTGGAGCTGTTGGATGACCAATAATATTGACGATTGGATGGTCACGAGTCCAATGATGTGTTGAAGGGTGAGGGTTATGAAATTGCTGCATATTAGTTGGTTCCAGGTTGCGTGTCGATGACTCAGCAATATCTGAAAGGTTCGGAGTCGGGGCAAACGGATTGAAGAACGCATTTGGATCATAATTTGCAGGTTCGGGTACTTGTTGTTGATTCAGATCTTCAGTTGGGTTGTCGGTATTGGAAGCGTTTTGTTCGTCTACCGTAGGTGATTCAGTTGGGGGTGCATCGGGTGTTACAGTTGTTGTTGTAACCGTTGTATCAGGTACTTGAATGTTATCAGGTTGAGCAGCGGAACTAGTGGATACATCGGGTGCACGTGTCTTAAACGAATCATCGAACAAAGGAGAGAACAACATTTCCAATTCTTGACGAGTTAGTGACAATGGCTCAGCTAAAGAATCTGGAGGGTTTAGTCGGTTGGTTGCGGGTCCTAAGCTGTTTTGCTCAGAAGCCATTTCTGTGAGCTCATCGAAATTAGCATGAATAGTCTCCTGAATTTCTCTAGTACGACGGTTGTAGATTCGAAAACCTTTGGAGTTCTCACAATATCCAATGAAGATACCGACGTCAGCCTTTGCTTTGAGCTTTCCAAGATCATCACGATCATTATTCGGATAGCAAAGAGAACCAAATACATGAAAGTGTTGAATGTTAGGCTTTCGTTTGTGAACAATTTCATACGGTGTGACTTTGTGACGTTTATTGATCATACAACGATTTTAGGTGTAACATGCGGTTGAGACGGCTTCTGCCCAAAGAAAATCTGGTAATTGAGCATTAATGAGCATCGTTCGTGCGGCTTCCACTAACGTTCTGTTGCGTCTTTTGACCACTCCATTCTGTTCGGGAGTCCGTGCAATCGAGGTTTGATGTTCAATTCCCACTTTCTCATAATAATCACGAAGGGTTTGGTTCTTGAATTCAGTTCCATTGTCCGTTCTAACAATTCTGACAGTGTTGCGGAGCTGAACTTGAATTTTCATGAGAAAGGTGATAATCATTGATGGAGCTTGATCTTTGCTTCGAAGAAAGTAAACCCAAGTCCATTTGGAGAAGTCATCAACAATCACAAGAATATACCGTTTCCCATTAATTGATTGTACTCGCATTGGGCCACATAAATCCATATGAAGAAGTTGAAGAACATGATCCGTACTGGGTTCTGGTTTGGAGTTTAGATGTGCACGTTTGCTCTTTCCTTGTTCACAAGCGGGACATAAGTGCTTTTGCATATCGGAACCTTGGAAGACCGTCTACTAGTTTATGGCGAGCAAGATCATTCATAGTTCTGAAGTTGAGATGAGACATGCGTTGGTGCCATAACCAGGATTTTGTCGATTCTGCCTTTGAAAGTAGACATATGAGAGAGGAAGCGGTCATGTCGGACATTGAGATTGTATAAAGATTGTTTCCACGTGTGCCTGACATAAGATCATTTCCTTGTAAATCACGAACAAAACATGTTTTCTCCCTAAATGTAACTTCCAGATCACCATCACAAAATTGACCGACTAAGAATAGATTGTGACCGAGGCCTTCGACATAATACACACGACTAATTTCGATATTCCCACTGATGTAGTCCCCATACCCCATAATTGCAGCGAAATGATCATTCCCGAATCTGACAGTTCCAATAAACTTTGATACAAAGTTTCTTAACAGTTTGAGATTGCCTGTCATGTGTCGGGAGCATCCGCTATCAACAATCCAAAGAACAATTTGCACCACCTGCATCACATGAAAGAGACGACTATGGTACAATGGTAAGGGTGGAACCCAAAGAAGTTGTGGGTTCCGTTGGGTTAGAAGCACACATATGAAGCACTTTAGGAATACATTTTAAATTATGCGTTCTTTGTAACCAACGTTGCCAATTCCAACTAGATTTAGCCTTCTTTTTATCAAATTCAGTTAAGGATGGCATATTCTTAGAGGTATTTTTCGCAACTACTGGGTTGACAACATCATTCTTGGAAACTATACAAGGCATAAGTCCTAGCACAGATTTTGAAGCATTAGTGGGCCTAGATTTTCTGCCTGACGTACGTTCCTTAAAACGAGATAAAAGAGAATGTGCAACACATTTAGAATGATCACCAGATAACATACTATTACGACAAAACACACATGAAGCATCAACATTCAAAACATTTAAAGGTTCATCATTCGATACACAAAGATTAGGATTACAATTTGCCAAATCAGAATCTAAATCTAGTGCAGGATGAGTATTATTCAAAGTCCTAGGGTGTTCTTCTACTTCAGAGGCTTCTAGTGTCTCTCTTCTATGTTGCAAAAAATCCTAGTCCTCCTTTTCATACGTTTACGCTTGTTTCTGCTAACGCTAGGAGTGGCAACTATTCCTGTAGAAGTGGAAGGATCCATGTTAGACTTCTTAGTGTGTTGTGCTACATTTGTTATGTCTAATGAGTACATTCTTGGTGCAACTACTCTAGTGTTGACAGATTTTCCTTTTTCAAGTTCACGTATTTTCTCTTTCAACTCAATGATAATGTGCATTTTATCTTGAATTTCACTATCGAGCTTTCTGTTAGAGTAAAAATATTCATCACGACTCTTTTGCCAATAGTCTATAACTTCTTGCAATTCTGCAATTTCTTTTTCATATTTTGAAATTTGACTTTTTAATTCCTCATTTTCTTTTTGAAAAGATGTGGAAGTTTTAAGACTTTGCAATTCTAGTTCGAAATCAAGACTTTGGTTTTGACACCATTCAAGCTTTTTGTTGAGTTGGAAAATCTCATTTGAAAGTTTGTTTTGCACATCATCATTGTGTTTTCGGAGATTAACGTTTTCATCTTTTAATGTCTCAATTTGTTTAGATAACAACTCAACATCGTCACAATGATCATCAACAAGCATTGAAGTACCAGATTCATAAAGAGAATTCATAACCACAGATATAATATCAGCACTAAGAACATGTTCCAAGAGTCGATCAGATTCTTTTTGTAAAAATTGATTTCGACGTTTTTGATTTATGTGACAAATGGTATTTTTCATAAACTAATTTTTATAATAAATTTCTATTTATTATACTTACTTTGAACGTTATATGCATTTAAGCACATTTCTGCATGTTTCTGCACATTTCTGCATGTTTTCGGAAACTGTCTTATACACTGTAGCTTACAGTCACTACTGAAAAAGTTTATTTTCGTCAGTAAACACAAATTAATCCATTTCGTGAAAAACAACGACGCACGCGAACCGACACCACAGTAATTATGGAAAAGGTCAAGTAAATATATTTTTGAGTCAGTAAACTTATTTTATTACTTTTCTGACACAACCGTGGCTAAAAACCTTATTTTACGTATTCGTGTCCAAAAACGTCAAACCGGGACGTAACAGTTACCTTTAAGCTTAAACCGACACACGATATACCAACGAGGAGTAAAATTTTATTTCCCCCTCCTCCTAGGATGCCATAACCGGCCTAATCATGGTCTAGTCATCCTCCACCCAACTTATATCATATGGGATTAACCCTAATATCCAAGAAATACCCTAATATCCAAGATACATGCATATATCCAAATCTATTGTCCAAAGTAGTCCTTTAACTAGTCATTTGAGGTCATAACCTCATCTCATCTTTTTCTTCTTCTTCTTTGGCCGAGCAAAACACACACACAAACACATTATTCTTACAAAATTTTGAAGATCAAGATCATTCGGTTATATATACAAGTGTTTTGGGTTAATTATAAGCTAATTTGGGTTAAATTGGAAGTCATTTGGGTCTCTCTTGTTCCTTCCTAGCCACGTTCCAACCTTAAAACATTGTAAGAATCATCAAACTTTTCTAATCTTGTTTATTACATGTTTTTATGATGATCTAAGGTGTTACCAAGTGCTAAATACATATATTTTGTTAAGTTGACAAGTATATATATATATAGGTCTTGCATGCATGTAAACTTTACTTCATTAAATGCTACTAGTTCATATGTATATTTCTTGCTTGTGTGGTAAAATATTGTTGCTTGTGGTATTAATTTGGTGGTACAAATATGAGTTACACTAATTAGCGAGTTTAAGACGATATATACACTTATGTGTGTATATATATATATTTCGGCAAAAATAAAAATAAGAAATTATTGGGGTTTTGAAAAATATAAAATTTTGGCTCAAGTGGTGAATTGGTGGAAGTTTTAATTGAAGGATTATAATTAATTACCTATTTAAGTAACTTTAACTAATTATAAATAATTAGTTAAAAATATAATTTTTGGTGAAATTTACTTTATTTAGTCGACATATATTATTTTTAGTTGAGTAAAAATAATATTGACTAAACTTTGTGTTTTGAGGATTAAACATAATTAAAAGAGATAATTATGTTTAATTATAAAAGATATATAAAAATTTAACAACTAATATTTGGTTTTGGGCCAAATGGCCCAATAGGCCCATAAAGGGTGGCGGTGAACAGTAGAACCAAGCCCAAGGAACACTTTCCAACTTTGACTTTTTTGACCAAAAATTATTATCGGACGTGTAGAAATTAATTTCGATATATAACGATATATTAAACGTAACTAAAACCGTATTATATAGTTTTGGGCTAATATTGGGTTAACGGGCCCAATAGTGAAATTTAAACCCAATAAATATTTCGGATGACGAAAACGAGTTTTTACATATAATTGGACTTACGGAGATTATTTTTATAACGTAGAACGGATTAAAACGATAACTATATATATAACGAATAATATAGTTATTACGTACTAAATTTTAC
>LBNU01009450.1:15036-26810 GCA_014162995.1 Artemisia annua
AATGATCCAAGTGACTAGTTAAAGAGGTAAATTGGATAATAGATTTGGATATTAGGGTGAATTGTGGTTAATAAGGTTAATTGTGGTTAAAGGAGTTGATCCCATATGTTTAAAACTTTGGTGGATGGTGACTAAGCCATGAGTGGCCGGTTAGGGTATCCTAGGAGGAGGGGGAAGATATTTTTACTCCTCGTTGGTATATCGTGTGTCGGTTTAAGCTTAAATGTAACCGTTACGTCCCGGTTTGACGTTTTTGGACACGTATACGTAAAATAAAGTTTTTAGCCACTATTTTGTCAGAAATGAAGTAAAATAACTTTACTAACTCAAAAATATATTTTCTTGACTTTTACCATAGGTACTTTAGTGTCGGTTCGCGTGCAGCGTTGTTTTTCAGAAAAATGTGAGAAAGCTCTCAGTAAATTACGAAACTTGTCAGTAACTATCCGAAATAGATTAATTTGTGGTTACTGACAAAAATAAACATTTTCAGTATTGACTGTAAGCTACAGTGTGCAGGACAGCTCCCGATAATGTACAGAAATGTGCAGAAACATGCAGAAATGTGCAAAAATGCATATAATATTCAAAACGAAAATAATAAATAGAAATTTATTATTAAATTAAATGGTGAAAAATACCATTTGTCACACTATACTACATTGGTCAGGTACACTGCCTTGTGGAGATTGCAAGCTTCTCGAGATCCCTCGAGAGGTAAAACCTACTGCGTAGGTCGCAAATCACGCATCAGTCCTAAATAATGCCTTTAAAACAAATAAATAGTTAAAACAAAACAATGAGTTAACTTTTCAAACGTGTAAATCTTTGTTGATTAATAGTAAAAGAATTACAAAGTATTTTGGATAACACTTGTTGAATCACAATGGGTGGTAAAACTCTTTGAACTAGTAAACTTAATAGAACTTAATTTTACGAGCAAACTTATATAGTGTATGATTCCCATCAACGACTCTACCTCGAAGTTTTTTAAAGAGTAAATTTCTTTTCTAATAGTAGATATTATTATCGTGAAAAACCAACTATTTACTACGAACCAACATTCTCTTATATAGTGGTAAGAAGGGGTCTTGATCTTAGTTGCTTGAGACGTACCAACATTATCTTATATAGTGGTAAAAAGGGGTCTTGATCTTAGTTTCTTGAGACGTGGCATGAATCTAATAGAGAAGTAAAAATACAATTTATTGTAAATCTATTCATAGAGCTTGTCTCACTGTATTAGTGAACTGTTTTCCATGAGTTCACTATCACTTCATTAACCTACATTTGTTAGACTTTAATTTGAATAGCTTGTATTTTCCGCATACTTACTTTCTTCAAACTATTCCCGCCTTAGTGTATCTGAGAACATCAAAGTTGAGATACGTTAGTTGCTTTAAAGAGTGGTTCAATATATCAGAGTATTATCATCCTCTAACATATAGGTATCCTTAATAAGGTCCTTCTACATCATAGCTGATATCCAACTCAGCCAGTGAGTATGGCTTCAGGTTGTCTTTGATTTTCATGACGATGTCCTAGACTTGAACTTATCAAGAATAGCTCACTGAGATTGGATCTCACCGAGTCTTGTGTTCAGCTTTTGTTTCATCAGCTGGTTGCCTTAGTGTAATTTACGTTCAAATTTTGTCAGACTTTGGGTACTTATGCTTGCCCGACACATTCGTTTGCCTGTTCGGTCAAACCAAATGAGGGAGTCACCCCAATAGATCTATTTATAACACTTGCACTTCCCGCATGAACTAACGATTCATGATAGTGGGCATAGTGGGTTACAGTGCTTATGCTAATTAGGTAATAGTTTAACAAAGAAAGGAGTAATTTGGTCCAAAGTAAAACAAGCATGTTCTCACCCAAAGTTTGTAAAACAAGTATTAAAAGAATAAAGTGGGGCTATAAGCTCACATATATATATTTTAAGTAATTGTGTTCATGAGAAAGTAATTGAGTATGTAACAAATGAATGAGTGACGTGTTCGAGTAACTGAACAATTATTTAGGTAAATAAGTAATGGTTTTTTTAGTAAACAATCATGTATTTAAGTAAAATGAGAAATGAATTTAAGTAATCGAGCATGTATTCTCACCCCAAGATTATTTCAAAACAAGTAAAGTAAGGGCCATGAACTCACCTTCAGTGAATGAAATGTTACTGAAATAACCGATCATGAAATAAGGCCACACCCTAATAAATAATGACATGACTTAGAAATATGTTATGTGTAAATTGAAATGATGCACATGCATTTTATAAAAGTTTGTATCACCATTGTACGTTTGTGTGGTAGTTTTATGTAACAAATAAGCTTTACGACATAGTTAACCATTTGTATGTATATATAAACTTTGTGTGGTAGTTTTATTTGACAAATAAGCTTTACGACATAGTTAACCATTTGTATGTATATATAAACTTTATAAAATACTCCAAGTATTTGGCTTAAAGAAATATATAACTCACACGACATGTATTATTTTGGAAAGACTCCCGACTAACTGAAAAAAAACACAAAAATGATCCTTTAAGACTCTAAGCGTTTTTCGGGTTCTAAAACACTCGAAAAACGACTATAAAGGTAACTGGTAAAAATGATTGCTAAAGTTTCCGAAAAAAATGAGATTTTTAGTAAATAATATAGCTTTTGTCAAAAACTTCAAATCGCCAAATCTTTTTCGTTTTAAGTTCGATTTTAGCAAATAATATGTCCACGAAAAGGTATGTTAATTTCCCTTTCAAATCTCGAGCCCTTAGCTCTTTAAACCGGGTCAAAATGTCTGTTTTATGTTAAAACAAATTCTAACAGAAACTATATCTTTTGAAAAGACCATTTTAACCAAATAACCATTTTAACCAACTTGTTTCAACAATATTTTGCAAAAACGACAACGACAACCTTAATAAGCTCAAACTGCGAAACACTAAACCAACGAACAAAATTTACCCAAATAAGCTCGACATGAAACCAAAAATCCATCATAACTCATAATAAGCTCAACACGATGTCAAAAGTCATAATAAGCCTAAATAAGCTCAGCACAAACCAAAAATCAATAATAAGCCCAAAAGGCCGCACATTAGAATTTTTACACATTTAACTCAAAATAAGCCGAATAGGCCGCGCGTTAGACTATTACACATTTTGCATCAAAATAAGCTGAAGAGGCCGCGCATTGGACTTTTTACACATTTTACATCAAAATAAGCCAAAAGGGCCACGCATTAGACTTTTTACACATGTATGGTTGTACTTTTGCAATAATCCACGATCCGATTGTACTTTTGAGATGTAGAAATGATAAGAATTAAGAAAATACAAGAAAATTAGTGAAGAGATTAACTTATAAAATAATGATTAGGAGAGGATTAGTGAAGATTAAGTCCAAAACTATCATAAATGAAAAACTAAACCCCACGATACCTTCACAAGATAACCACGAACAAGGAAGTACAATCCGAATATCAAGAATCAAAACCGACAACACCGAGGGGTGTTGTCTTGGGGTCGGCGCTGCAAGGAAGAGAGGAGGGAGAAATGAGAGAAACTGATTTTCTGTTTTAGGGTTTTTGAGCTGTGGGGTGTGTGATATGGGTTGTATTTTATAGACACAACCAAGTCTTATGTTTTGTATTTGTAGGATCGATATTTATGTTGATTGTTGTGATTCGGGAGGTCGGGTTTGGTGGAAGAACAAATCCATGGTTAGAGTTTTAGAGAGAGAGAGAGTAAATTAGAGAGGGGAAGTTCTAGCGAGAGAAACACACTTGTTGTGTGTGTGTGTATTATTGAACAACCAACCTTTCCAAATGGGGTGGAAAGGCTATATATACAATTACAAGTATAGTGCCTCATGAAACAGGCTGTAGAGCGAGTACAGTGGGTGAAGACCCGACTCATTCAACGAATACTATTTACATATTAACTAACTATTAAACTAATATCTAACTAATGTTAATATAACTACGAGCTATCTTAATGCTATTACATTCTTGTGGTGACCGAGTCTTCAATAGGAATATTTGTATTCCTAACAAGCTCCCCCTAAGCGAGGCCACCTTTGAAGATTAAGATCTTTGTCATCAAGCATTCTTGTGATCATGTAGCTCGTAGTATTGATTCTTCATGTTCAACACACTTTGTACTTCATGCAATGATATTGTGATTTGAGGTTCCTTTGGTATGTGTGATCTTTGAGCTTTCTTTGAGATCATCAGCCACCGTAAATCTCCAAGCTCATCCTTTGTTGTATCGCCTTCATGTGGAATAGTGACTTTTGAACCGTCATGCTCAGACTCTTCTGGATTAGGAGACTTTTCATCAGAGTTGCGGAAACGTTGTTGTTAGTCTCTTCAACTTTCATTGTTGCAAGTCTCTCGTCATTGATGATCTTCATTCAAAATGAGTTGTCAGTGTGAGCATGAGGTATGGAATGACATGATTCATCTGGAATTGGGTATCACCATCACCATCTTTATATGTTCCTGAAATAAAACAGTTAGCAATAAAGATAGAGAACGAATATGGCTTTGTCATTCGTTCTGCGAGGACGTACTACCCTCCGGTTTTGTGAAAAACCGACCTGTGATATGGTAGAATCTCCTTTTAAAGAGGACTCTCCTTGACAGGAATTTCCAGCTGTAGTAATGAATCTTCCAAAGAATCCACTTCGGAATTATCATACTAAGCATGTTCTCTTACCGGAACGTCTCAAAGAAGACAGCACGATAGAGTGAATCGGTGAATTGATATTCACTGATTGATGAGAAATTGATATATATATAAATCACTCGTGTGTCACGTAATAAACATTTTTAGACACGACGAGAGTTTTGTAATTTGAATCACATTTCCATCATAAATACTTTTGTTTGAGAAAGAATACCAAGTCAATGTGCTTGAAAGAAAGTAGGTTAGCACATTGAAAGGTTTTACAAAAGCATCCGTCAATCCATATCCTAGAACAAGTTTGATTCAAGACTGAATCGCCCCATTGTGCTTTCCAGTTGTCACTTGATCATTGATCCAAGATGGATCTCACATGTCACCTACCAAGAGCTTGAAGGATGTTCACTCTAGAAGGATTTCCATCGTCATTCTGAATAGTTGCATATCACTCAGACGCTCTGGCAATACCACAACGATAATGCGTAGGACTCTTAATATATCTTCTTACTTTCCACGGTGTATGAAACAGTAAGCATATTGGAAGTGTGTCCTAATGAGATTTATGGATGATCTCTTGGCTCTAGACTCAATTGTGTGTTTTGATCCGCTCCTGGAGACTGGGGAGGCGTCTCCTGTTTAGGTACCAACATGGCTCAGAATGAGCGGTCGATACGTTGCACAGGGTTCCCCGTGAGAATGAAACAAGTCCTTTTAAGAGAACTTGAGTAGCTAGGAAGTTTAGTGCAGTGTGTCACTGGGTCCATGACGTCTTGTCTTCAATACCGGTGTTACCTTAGTAACCACCAGTAGCATATGAATTGAACCCGGTTTCTGCCCTAAGGTTGAATAAATGGAGGGCTATTTCTTTTCACCATTTCTCATTTCGTTTCTTTTTAATTCTTCAACCCCTTCAGTGCTTACTGAGACTTCATCACTAGAACTTTGTTGGGTTTGTTCCAGTCCTAGCTCTATCTCAGTTGGCACTCTTCCCTTTCTCACTTTTCTCCTTTTTTCAATCATTCTTAAGGACTTCTAATCTATCTAGAGGATTGTCCCTGGGAAGATCCTTCCGATTCTGGTGGATCATGGGAACTCATACCTAACCTTAACCATCCTTATAACTCTGTGCATTAAAGTAAATGGCCGGTCTTTGGTATTTTTCCACAAACGCCTTTTGCTCCCCCTTAATATGTGCTTCGGTATTCGAAAGAGTTTAGCACATATGAAGGAGCCTATTATTGAGTCCAAAAGATCACATTTGATTATCAAATTTCATATTTAAATCACATTCTCTCCCCCAATCAAAAATTTCAAACCTTTTGAGATTTTGGATCTCAATCGATTTAAATAATTTGGAAAACTTTTGGGAGAAAAATGTGGCCAGTTTTAATATTTTCTGATAAAAAGAACGTTTTTATGCTCCCCCTCAATTTGTGAGGGAGGTGGTTATGTATCAGAATTGATGAGTTTACAAAAGATTTGAAGTTTTAACGAAAAACTCTTTGAAAATTTCTCATACTGACACATAACTATCACAAGTTGTTTTATCGCTTATTATGTACAAAGTGTTGCTATTTGATGATGTTATAAAATTTTGAAATCACTCCCCCCTCAATCAATGACCCATTTATATTTTTGAAGACAAAATTGTTGGCATTGATTGAGTGATTAATTTTATGAAAACTTTTCATTTTGATTTCCAAAAATTTCATGGTATCACCAAGTTTTGCACAAATACTTTCCTGAAGAATCATAGAATGGAAAGTATTTGCGTATGCAAAGAAGACTTCTCTTCTTAAACCAGTAATGACGCACTGAAGCGTACATCAGATCGGGAAGGCAAGAATATAAAGTAATTCAAGCCTTTGTTAGGAATAGCCGTCTTTTTGGCGACAAGATTTCCCCCACAATGAGGTCCGGGTTGCTATCTGACGAGATAGCAATCCATAAAATTAGGCCCGGGTTACAGTCTGAAGTAACTGCAAGCCATATAGGCATGTTTTGAAAAACTTTTTGAACTTAAACCATATAGGCATGTTTTGAAAAAACTTTTTGAACTTCTGTTGGAACTTCATTTAAAGACCCGTGTCATTATTGAATGACATTTCTAGGACCGTAAATGTTATCGATGCCAGAAGACATGCCTTATACACAAACTATTTTTGGTATTTTTGTGTTTTTCTGATTTTTATGGTTTTTATAGGTTTTATATTTTTCTTTTTTCTGATTTTTATGGTTTTTATAGGTTTTATATTTTTCTATTTTCTTTTAGGTTTAATATATATACAAAGGATATTATTCAGTTTAAGAAGATGTTGACCTGAATACCGAAAAGAGAATATCGGTCTGCACGTAGTAGTGAACATCTCTTAAACTTTCACCACCAAAGCTTTCGAGGCTCCTGAATAGTCGTCTGAACTTTAGCCTTCTCAATGTGAAGCTTTGATAGCTCAGAAACGTATCATCTCACGCTTGAATAGTTCTTCTCATCTTTCTTCCCTTCTGAAGGCTGAAGTAATGCGAACCAAAAAGTATCCAGAGACCACTTCCCCCCAAGTAGTTGAAATGATGCAATCAGTATCATTATATGAAGCTCCAAAAACCCGAAGTACACACAAAATCATTTGTGTACGTCTTTTGTCATCAGAAACTGTTTCTTACATCTCTTCCCCCATGTAGTTGGAATAATACACCAAAAGAACGTGTTAAAACATTGATCTTCTCTGCGGTTATGACATTTGTCTTCCCGGAATAACTTCAATTAAGACGAAGTATAAAGCTCATCACGTGTACTCGTTGTGCGTTCTGATGTATATCTCCTTCCCCCTTGCTGGTTTTGATACCTCAGAATTAGCAACACATTTTACGCCCATATACTTGAAATCTTGTGGGAAGAACAAAATAATCTCAAATGTATCCTGTGAGAATCAACTTGCCGAAGAGCAATGTGAGTACATCTAATTAGGGATTAACACATACTTTTCACTCTCCCCCAAACTGACAACCTTTATGATGAATTCCTTTAATATGAAGAAGTATTTTGATAACTAAATGCATATCGTCTTTAGTCTTCTAACACACAACGGAAAATGTAGAGCAGACTGTAGACTCGACCTTCTTCAAGGTTGTTCATTTGGGGAATAGAATATCAACATCTTCATCTCGCCAAATGCATTCCAGTTACATTACATATACCAAGTCAGCCCATAATGTATCCATGTACCCAACACAAGTCGAGATGATAACACCAAAGTAACAGGTTGAAGCACTGATCATCTCTGCGGATATCAACTCCGGAATAAATGATTAAGCCCGATCACGTGAACCTGTTGTGCGTCCTTGATGTACACATTTCTCTCCCCTATGGTTACGATTAATCAGCCCGTGATGTACACATGAAATGTTAACACCGAAGTAACAAGTTGAACCCTGATCATCTCTGTGGTTATCAATCCCGGAATAAGTGATTAAGCCCGATCACGTGAACTTGTTGTGCGTCCTTGGTGTACATATTCCTCTCCCCTGATGGTTGCGATTAATCGGAATCATCATAATGATGTGTACATGAAGCATTAACTTGAAGCCCTTCATCAATAATAATATCAGCCCGTGAGAAGATGTCGATAAACCTCACGAGTCCTGAACTGAAGTATTCAGGAGTCATGAGATGATGACTAATTGAGTTTGCTACGCCTCAATTAGGCCATCGTAAGTAAAGAGCCTTTTCAAGAACTTGTGAAGTCTCTGAATCGGCTCCCCCTCAAACTGATCATCCCCTTTTATAGATTCAACACCTTAACGTCATGATCACGTTTGAGGGTCTTGATATTAACCATCTTCTTCTTTATCTGAATCAGTCAATCAACTGGAGTACTAAATGATGACACCAAGTTCGAATCCCAGAAGTGACTATAGAACTCGAAAAAAGTAACAAACCACGGAATATGTCGGAGTGGAAGACACCAATCTCCCCGACACGAATAATTAAGCTCGCCCCTTCGTGACTTATAACCCCAGCATACACATTTCTCCTCCCACGAAAGAAGAGAAAGAACACATGCCTATTCTCCCCCTAAAAAGTGGCATGCTAATGACATTTTTTCCACAGTCGAAAGGAGAAGGACATACGCTTATTCTCCCCTTAAAAAATGGCATGCAATGACATTTTTGGCATAGTTGAGATTTCGTGATGGTTGAGATTTATCAGATGCAGCGTAAATGTGTGTGTAGCATCAAAAACTACCGCGAAGAAGATGATGATTAAGACACTCTTGAAGCAGCCTCTCTTTTGTTTCCTCATCAATGGCTTAGCAAATGAAGAATTCAATGAAGCTTGTAATATACCTAAACCACTTGTTGAAATGTGTTAAACCTTAGAGGGAGAAAATATCTGCGTACAAGAGCCGAATGACCATTTTTCAAACTTCACCAACATGTAGTTTCTTCACCCTTTCCCTTCTCCCCCTCAAAAATTGCATATGCCTGTTTGCAATTTTTGATTGAATAAGTGAAGCAAAAAAATATAATTCAATGTATGTCGATCCATGATGTGCGTAGGATTGCTACCACGCAACAGGTTTTACCTCTCAAGGGATCTTGAGAAGCTTGCAATCCCACCAGGCAGTGTACCTGGTCAGTGTAGTATAGTGTATTGGTAAGGTGAAGGAAGATTATTTTTGTATTTTTATATTTTATGGAAAGCAAGTAAAATCTCGGGTTTTGGAGGAATGGGTGGAATTAGTTGCTAGTCAACTAACCCAAAAACTACAATTGCAATAAAATAAAATAACAATAAATTAAAAGGTTGTGAAAACTTATATAGAGACAAATGTGTTTACTTAGACTTCCTTACTCCCTAACTATCTTTTACCGGTTAATTGGTGTATGTATTACTTGTGTGGATGACGGGTGTATTCCTTAACAATTCATGGGGTGGCATACATATCTCCCCAATTCTACGAGCTCTTATCTCCTCCTACAACCATGCGTACACATAATCATAGGGATTGTAAACAGTGGCTCATGCGTTAAATACTACCTTAATAATCTAGTATGCCTTAGTTACATGTTTTTTAAGACGTTCAAGCATGTTACCATATAGGAGTATTGCCAGTTTTCTTAAGCCTAACATTGATGAAACATTCATCCCAACAAAGTAATAACACACCAATCAACTAATAATTAATAGTTATGTTTCATTAGATCTAAGCAAACACAAGAAAAATCTAGCCTATCATGTTAATTGAAAGACAAGCATAAGATATAATTAACCAACACATAGACATATTGATTAATTTAAGTGAGGACTTATCTTTAATTGAACATGAAGGATTCAAGGGTGAAAAACCTTTGAAAATACAGCCAAATTTGTCTTTAGGGTTTTTCCCAAACTTGTACCAAAAGTTCCACCCTAATGAACGAAAAATAGAAAAGTATATATAGATTTTACATTCTGATGGCGTCAGGTTATGGGTTCTGACGCCTTCAGCTCACCGTCATTAGGGTTCTCGGATGGCCTAGATTTACTTCTAACGCCGTCACTCTTTATTTTGCTCTGGGCCGTCACTCTTTAAGTTAACACCTGACGGCCTACTTTCTCTAACACCTGACGCCGTCAGGTGTAAACATCTTGTTTTCTTCATAGGGCGTCTAGTGTAATCTGATTTCACTCCTTTGTCAACGTTGGCTGACGGCGTCACCTTGTGACTCTGACGCCGTCAGGTAGGAAATCCAGCTTCTTTTGAGACTTTGTCGTTTTCTTCACTTTTATGCTCCGAAAACGTCCAAATATGCATGTTTTCCAGAATTCTTCTCAAAAGTACCTAAAATGACAAAAGGAACGATTTAGGGCAATATTTGATCACATTTACTTGAATTAAAGCTTAGATGACCCCTTAAAACGGGTACACTTTTCGTCTCATCAGTACGTATAAATCAAATCCAATGTTAAATCATAAATTTATTATAACACCCCTTGTTTTCACATCAATGTTAAATATGTTTACATCCTCAATTTGTTGCTATTGTGCATCGATGTTTTATTTATGGTGCATCAATGTTATTTCAATTAGGCCTTTACAAATCTTGTACATATTAATGAAGTTAACAAAGGTAGCAGATATTAGGCCTTTACAAGCCTATCAAAAGCTGGTCATAGACCAATACATATTAATGAAGTTAACGAAGGTAGTAGATATTAGGCCTTTACACATAAAACATCAACGCACAGGGTAAATGATACATATTTAGTAGACTAACATTGATGCACCACACATAAAACATCATAAGCACAAACTGATAAAACAAACAAACATGTTTTACACATATCAAAACACTCATGTAATAACTCTAAAAAATTTAACACATTTTAAAATACTCTATTCTTAATTTCATAACATGTTTACAGAAGCCAACATCCCATACCCAAACACTAATGTCCAATATTTTTACATACTCAAAATACTCTATTCTTAATTACATAATATGTTTACAGAAGCCAAACATCCCATATCCAAACACTAATGTCCAATATTCTTACCAGAAACTTAACAGTTGCATTTGTGTTTCATAATCAAAAAATTAATTAAAGCAAATTCTGATTACTAATAAAATCAGCAAAACAAGTATGTTACCTTTCATGTTTCTTCAGCTTCGATCGAATTGAAGTGTAACCGTTTTTTTAAAGCTATTCTCTTAGAAACCCTAATTTTTTGGAGGATTTCCTTTGATACTAACAGAGTAGGAAAAATAAATTGGGGGATTTTGTTTCTTATAGATATATCAATATTGAATTTTGAGAGAATTATGGAGGAAAATGGGAGTGGAGTCAAAGAAGTAACCATTCTCTCTCTGGAAATGCTCCTGAATTTTTGCAACTGAAACTCAATTATGAATGGTGGGAGGTTTATGACTTTTCAGGAATACTGATTGTACCCTTTTTATTAAATTTCAGATGTTTATTATTTACATAAATGCCATCATCCATTATTTACCATTGATCAAATAATCCAACGTGTAGATTGGTCCAAGCTGGTTCTGTAGAGTTCTGTACAAAAAATTGGTTCTGCATTGAATATATATATATAT
>LBNU01009451.1:14361-59275 GCA_014162995.1 Artemisia annua
TTGTAGTCAATCATGCGGATGTATTGCCTTATTCTCATCTTCCATAACTGGTACTCACCTTGCTTCAGCATAGGAACCTTGGAGGCAGTCACCATATGAGTTTCATCACCCATTGCTATAGTTGTGTTGAAAAGAAAGTAACTGAATTTGTTGAGTTCTTCTTAATCACAGCTTCTAGATCACAAGCTCTGATACCACTTGTTGATCCCAGTTGAGCAGTTGATCTAGTATTACTATCTTAGATAAACCAAGACAATAATGTATAGAAGCTGACTTGTATGTAACCTTAATTACTATGCAGAATATAGTAATTAACTTAAGAAGAACGCGAACACAGGTAATTCACACCTTAAACACTTCAATATAATTAATACAAGCACTCTGAATAGTGCTAGGGTTTTACAACCTTGAAGTGTATGAATACTAGAATAATGCGTACTCTAGACAAACCCTAGGATCTCCTTTTATACACCAAGGGACCCTACGGCCTTACATCAACTTCCTATACAAGACAAAGATATTCTAAAACAATAGAATATTACAAAACATCTTTACTATAAATACAAAGCCGCGTACATAATCTTATCACCAAGCAGCAGAGTTATCATGGCAGTATACTTCCAGCAGTAGAGTCTCAGCAGTAGTCATGTCTGGCAGTAGAGACTTTACACTAGTAGTAGAGTTGTCTGACCAGCAGTAGAGTATACACAGAAGTAGAGTTAACTCAAAACCCAACAATTAGCAGCAGCATCAGAGTCTGACCAGCAGTAGAGTATACACAGAAGTAGAGTTAACTTAAAACCCAACAATTAGCAGCAGCATCAGAATCTATGACTTGTTGCTCAGGTTCGACTCTCTGTTGAGGCTGAAAGTACTCATCATACATTGAAACAAACAATTTCTTCAAGTCCTCACAAGTGGGCGGCATGGAAGGAGCATCTGTGGTGGAGGAATTTACAAGTCCTGAACTAATGGGTCCAGGAGTCCAAAGATTAGATGCGGGTCCTGAACTGGAGTATTCAGGAACCGTTTGCTCAGTCAGCTCATCAAATGTGACATGGATGGTTTCCATGATTTGTCGGGACCTTTTGTTGTAGATTCGATAACCCTTTTTGTTTGGTGCATACCCAACAAAAAAGTTGCTTAGTTAAAGGGATTCATTATCAGTTTTTAGGTGATAACTAGCCCTAATAACTAACTTGAAGTTGTTAACATTCCTTAAACAAGGAAGTTAGACCCGTCAAAGTATATATCTAAGAAGAGTTTCTCGAAACGGTACATTCTACTTGGACCAGTCCTTTTCGAGACACGTTTACATCACTGGTTAGACCAGCTTGAAAATTATTACCCGGCCAGGACTAGTCTTTTCGATTCACGACTTTTCATGTTTCGTCAATTCATGAGTCAAATACTGAGTCATAAGCAATTCACGGTTTTTACTTGAATTTGTAAAAACCCGCGAAAGACTCTAAGCCACTTGCTCCCCCTCAATATGTGCCCATTGATTGAATCAGTTTTGAAAAACTTTGGCACATACAGGTGAGCTTGCAAAAGAGATCATTTATTCATCATTTTAAATCACTTGCTCCCCCTCAATATGTGCTTTGTTCATATTCCAAAATCTTTTAAAATTTTAGCACATAAGGGAGCGTTCTTTTAAGTCCAAAAGCATCTTTATGAGTCCAAAACATCACTTTTAAATCAGTTTTTATATTTAAATCACATTCTCTCCCCCGATCATAAAATTTCAAATCTTTTGAGATTTTGTGATCTCAATGGATTTAAATGATTTTCGAAAAAGCTTTGGAGAGACATGTGGCAAGATTTTAAATGTTTACTGATTATGAGGCACTTTTTGAGTTTTCACTGTGGCTGCTGCACAAAATTTTTAAAGGTGCAGAAATTTTGAGCACATACGCTCCCCCTCAATTAATGACCCGTTTTTCCATTTTAACGTTTAGTAGCCATTAATGTGAGTGGTAACGTATACGAGAAAATTTAAGACCAATGGCTACCTTGTACACCACAAAATCTCTTTTGAAGAATTTTTAGAAGAAAGAGATTTTGGGAAAAGAAGACTTCTCTTCTTTTACTAGAAAGGCTGCACTGAAGCGTACAACTTTTCGGTTAATCCACACACAGTGAAAACAAGAAAACGTGTTTTTACACAGATTTTGAAGAACGGGTTGCTATCTGAAGTAATAGCAAACCATTATTGTAAGCAAACATATATTTTGTCTTTTTGAGTTTTTCAGATTTTTATGGTTTTTATAGGTTTTATATTTTTGTATTTTTCTTTTCTGGGTTTTATATTATATAAAAGGATATGTGAAGTGAATCAGTTACTCTTCATTATCTTCCTGAAGACTTTTGAGTAACTCAGGAGTGATTCTCTTCATTCCAAGACGTGGGAGAATGAATTGAAACCGTTCTCTTGGAAGTGCCTTTGTGAAGATATCAGCCAGTTGAAATTCCGTCCTTACAAAGTAGAGTTCAACAATTCCTTTTTCCACTTGTTCTCTGATGAAATGATGTCGAATATCAATGTGCTTTGATCTTGAATGCTGAACGTTGTTGCAGCAAAGAGCAATGGCACTCTTGTTATCACAGTACATCGGAACTTTGTTGTAGTTAAAGCCATAGTCTGATAGCTGAGATCTCATCCAAAGAATTTGAGCACAGCATGATGACATGGCAATATATTCAGCTTCTGTAGAGGAGATTGATGTACTCATTTGCTTCTTTGATGACCAACTAACCAGCTTATCTCCTAGAAACTGAGCACCACCAGAAGTACTTCGTCGAGTATCTTGACAACCCGCATGATCAGCATCAGAGTAGGCTGTGAGAGCCATTGCAGTGTCTTTAGGATACCAAAGGCCCATGTGAATTGTTCCTTGAAGGTACCTGAAGACTCTTTTGACAGCTTCTAAGTGCTTCTTAGTAGGTTTGGATTGATAACGAGCACACATGCAGACAGCAAATAAGAGATCAGGTCTGCTGGCTGTGAGATACATCAATGATCCGATCATGCTTCGGTATTTGGTTTGGTCGACAAGTGCTCCTTCAATATCCTCATCCAGCTTAGTTCTCTCAACCATTGGAGTATCAACAGATTCACATGATTCGAATCCAAATTTCTTTAGTATTTCAATGGCATACTTGGATTGATTGATGAAGATACCATGTGGGTTTTGAGAAATCTGAAGCCCCAAGAAGAACGACATTTGCCCCATCATGGACATTTGGAATTCTGTACTCATTTCTTGTGCAAACCTATCACATTCTAGTGGATCGGCTGATGCGAAGATAATGTCATCCACATAGATCTGAACGTGGAGACGATGCTCTCCCAACTTTCTTGTGAACAAGGTAGGATCGACAACACCTTTGGTGAATTGGTTGGCTAGAAGAAATTTGGACAGTGTATCATACCATGCTCTGGGTGCTTGTTTAAGACCATATAGTGCCTTCTTCAAGCGATAGACATGATTAGGGCGTTCAGGATCAACAAACCCCTCTGGTTGACTTACATATACTACTTCCTTTAAGTGTCCATTGAGAAAGGCAGTCTTCACATCCATTTGGTATACAACCATGTTCTGACTGGCTGCATTGGCAAGGAAGATTCTGATGGCTTCAATTCTGGCAACTGGTGCGAATGATTCCTCAAAGTCGATGCCTTCTTCTTGTCTGAACCCTTTGGCCACAAGTCGAGCTTTGTTCTTTAACACTTCACCATATTCATCAAGCTTCACTTTGAAGATCCATTTGAGGGCGATAATCATTGCACAGTCTGGAGGGGGCACTAATTCCCAAACATCTAGTCTGTCAAATTCATGGATTTCATCTTGCATTGCAGTGAACCAGGACGTTTTAGTCAATGCTTCTTTATAATTCTTTGGTTCGACTTTGGACAGCACGTTGCTAACAAAACACCATAAAGCATCTGTGGCAAGTTGTCGTCGTGTAGATACTGGCCTAGATGGGTTACCAATGATGTTGTCAATCGGGTGATCATTTGTCCATTTCCTGATATGCTCATGAAGTTGATGATTGGGAATTGAAGTAGCAGTGTTGGAATCTTCTGAGGAGGTTGCCAAAGTAGATGGTTCAGGAGCAAATATGTTGACAAAAGGTTCATCAGGTGGTTGAGTAAAAGGATTCACTTCAAAGGTGTTATCAGAAGCTTCTTTTTGTGGAATTGAGGAGAGTTGATCTGTGTGATTGGTATGACTAGATGATGGAGCATTCTGACTAATAGGGATGGAGATGGATGGCCCGTTTGTGGGTTGAGGTTCATCATTAGCAGCAGCATCAGAATCTATGACTTGTTGTTCAGGTTCGACTCTCTGTTGAGGCTCAAAGTACTCATCATACATTGAAACAAACAATTTCTTCAAGTCCTCACAAGTGGGTGGCATAGAAGGAGCATCTGTGGTAGAGGAATTTATAAGTCCTGAACTAATGGGTCCAGGAGTCCAAAGATTAGATGCGGGTCCTGAACTGGAGTATTTAGGAACCGTTTGCTCAGTCAGCTCATCAAATGTGACATGGATGGTTTCCATGATTTGTCGGGACCTTTTGTTGTAGATTCGATAACCCTTTTTGTTTGGTGCATACCCAACAAAAATTCCAATATCAGCTTTTGCCTTTAGCTTTCCCAAGTCTTCGCTATCATTGTTTGGGTAACATAATGCACCAAACACACGAAGGAAAGAGAGGTCGGGTTTTCTTTTATGCACTAGCTCATAAGGAGTTTTGCAGTGAAGAGGATGTATTAGAGATCTGTTCTGAGTGTAACAAGCAGTTGCAATTGCCTCTCCCCAGAGAAACATAGGAGCTTTGGAGAAGATCAACATAGTACGTGCTGCCTCTACAAGTGTACGGTTTCGTCTTTCAACGACTCCATTCTGCTGAGGGGTTCGAGGTATACTCCTTTGATGACTAATTCCCAGATCTTCATAAAACTGAGTAAGTTGTTGATTGACAAACTCCGTTCCATTATCTGTGCGGACGAATCTGACAGTTTTATTGAGGCCAACTTGTAGTTGCTTGATTAGTTTGATGATGATCTCAGGTGTTTCATCCTTGGATCTGAGGAATTTGACCCATGTGAATCGAGAGTAATCATCAACAATCACTAACACATATCTCTTTCCAAATATGGTTTGCACTCTCATGGGACCAAAGAGGTCCATGTGAAGGGTATGAAGAACTTCCATGATGGTGTTGATGGTTTTGGGTTTGTGAGTATGTTTTTTGCTTTTACCAAGCTGGCAAGCAGAATAAAGATGATCCTTTTCATACTTCAGCCTGGGCATGCCACGAACAAGATCTTTACGCGTAAGTTCATTGATGGTTCCGAAGTTCAAATGGTTCAAACGACGATGCCACAACCACGACTTGGTCTTGGAAGCCTTAGATAGTAGACAGATTGGGGATGATTGCATCATGTCTTCAATGGATATAGTGTAGAGGTTTGTGCCACGTCTGCCTTTCAAGAGATCCATCCCATCCAATCTTCTTACATGACAAGAGTGTTTTCTGAAGGCAAATTCTAGATCTGAGTCACAAAATTGACCTACGGAGAATAGATTGTGCCCAAGACCTTCTACATAATATACCCGAGAGATAACGCTGTCACCAACCACATAATCTCCATAACCCATTATTGCACCAAAATGATCATTCCCGAATCTAACAGTCCCGATAAACTTTTTCACGAAATTTCTGAGCCGCGAGCGATCCCCTGTCATATGTTTTGAGCAGCCTGAGTCCAAATACCACAGGGCGATTTGTACGACCTGCATTTGAAATCAGACAGATATGGATAACGGACAAACTTGGATCCCCAACCAAAAGTGGGTTCCGATTGGTTAGTACAAACATCAGAATTGGAAGAATTAATAGTGACCTTAGTCATAACATGGTATGCTGGGGAATTAGACTTATGGTTAGCACATTGGGTTCCTATAGGAAACGTTCTACCAGATTTCTTCCAAATCCTAATGTTGGAAGACTTAGGATCAGACTGTTTGGCAAAGGGGTGAATACTTCCTATTGGCATTATTCTTCCAGTGGGCCTCCAATGATAGCCAACATTAGTAAACTTCCTTCCTGTTGCTTTCCAAACATGTTTTTCACGATTATAATAAACATTATGACAACCAGGGGATACTTTAGAAGGATACAAACATGTTTTAGCACACAGATCATGATTACCAAAATTTAAAAAGTTATTACAGATCTCACAACTGGTTTTAGAATTCGAATTAATTACAGTACGCCTAGATCTAATACTAGAATCAACACGATTCTCAAAGTTCAGATCAGTTTTATTGTTCCTAATGTGGTCTTCTACTTTCTTTCCTTGAGCACTTTTAGCTGGCGAAGTCCTATCATTCCTTGTATTGCAACTAGACTTTGACCCGCTAGCATTAGTGACAGCTTTTACTCCTGTAGAATTAATGATGGGAACATTAGAACGAGAAACTGCTGTTTGATTTTTGGTATCTTATGTGTTATGTTTTGGTGATGTTATGGGCACTTTAAAGGCAACATGCTTGTTCTTAACCTTAGAGGAAACATCATTAGACTTATCCCGCATGCAATCAGCCTTAGGACATGTACCAATGGCATAATCTAAAAGCTCATATGATCTGTTGGTGGGATAATACACATCACGGATGCCAATGTCTATAGGACTCACAATTCTAACTTCTTCAATAGTTTCGCAGAGGATATCTAGGCAATCCTTGAGATACCTAAGGTACAAATTGTGAACAAACGCATTATTCCTAAGGGGAAGAGGAATATTAATGGCATCAGCATCAGTTCTTTTTGTTTTCCCTTTCACCTGAGTCTTTAGATTCTCATTTTCTTTGAGTAAAGAAGTTATCTTTTCATTGTTTTTATCACGCACGATCTTCATCGAATCATGTAACTCTTTGTAATGTTGTTTGATTTTAGAGTTTTCAGCTTGAAAACAATCATTTTCGTATTTCAAATCGTTAATGACATTTTGAAGTTGAAGATATTGAGAATCTAAACACGGAGGTTTCTGGGAATCAAACACTTCACATTTATTATCAATCACATCACATTTATTCGTCTTAGATTGTGCAATTTGAAGCTTCAGTTTCCGAATCGTGTTAGTGTGAGCTTGAATCCTTTCATCCCTTTTGGCTAATTCAAAATATGCATCAAATTCAGGAGCATCCGAAGATGTCTTGGCATTTGAATTTCTGATTCTTTCTTCTAGATGTTGGTATCTTAATTGCAAGTTAAGATTATCAACTTCTAGTTTTGAAAATTGCTTGATCATGTTATCATGATCATCTTTTTGAATTTTTTTGCGCAGTTTTAAATTCTCCCCCTCAAGCTCAACAACACGATTCTGGAAAATCTTTAAAGTAACAGACATATCATGAAATTGGGAAGCAGTTAAAGAAGAATCAGTAGCAGTATAAAACACATCTTGAGCAATGCACATAGCAATCAAATTATCATTCATGATAAGAGCATTCTTCCTTGCAATTTCACTATGTTGAAGATCCAATACAGTTTGTTCTCCTTCACGTTCCTGGTTTTTAAACACCTCTTTCATTTCATTTATCTCTTGTTTAAGTGATGTTTCCATGTATTCAAAATGGTTTTTGATTTGTTTAAAAAACGGAATGACTTCTGTGAGATAACATTCTTTTGTAACTTCAAAACCCCTTTCCCCCTCAGTAATTCCCGTTGGAGTAATCCTCTTTTTACACGTTTTGTCAAAATCCGCAAACATTTGATATAGTACATACATGCTAATAAGAGTTTTACATTGAGTGGGAAGTGCTATCTGAACTAGGTTCATGGGTGTATTGGGAGGATACACCGTGGGTTTAGCAAACTTAAGGGGAGTGGAAGCCATAAGAAGTTCAGCTTTCATTTTTTCCACATCTAATGCCCAAAAAATCTGTTCAGGGGTTAACTTAGTTTGTGGCACAAAGACAGTCAATCGGTTCTGCTCATAGTAGTTATGGGGCTTGATATTAACACGATTTGCTATGCACATGGGATCCTTCATCTTATCCTCAAGTCTTTTCCTATTTTCTGTTTCAATTTCAACAATCTCTTCTGTATCACGCACATCAGGGGAATCATGATTGGGCTTAAGCATCACATTATAGTCATATAAGGCAGGTTGAGAGGCACTAACGCTCCTAAGATAATTAGTTTTAGGCACACCTGTATCCTTATCACTATGTTTATCACGAAGCTTAATGTGCTTATGCATCATTTGAGCAGTTTGAATGGTTTGGCCTTGTGTGTACAATTTGTTTTCAAGCTTGTTCTTTAAGGCCTTTAATTGGGAAAAATCGTTTAGAAGTTTAGTTTCTTTGCTTTGAAAATCTAACTTTAGTGTGTTGACACTGTTTTGAATTTCCTGTTTTTGTTTAACAGTTTGATTGATTTGATTTTGCAAAGATTTTATTTCCCCTCTTAACTCTTCTTCCTTTAAATTCCTCTTGGTAATATATGTACACATTTGCCAATTCATTTTCTGTTCACGTTCAGTTAACTCAAATTTTGCACGTTGTTGATACATATTCACCTGTTCTTTGAGAATATTAATCCTAGTGGTTAAGGTGTCATCAGGAATAACAGCAGTATAATCATCATATTCACAAGTATCATTATTAATGAAAGAGTCATTACTAGGTAAAGTACTTTCGATACTTTGTTTCAAGTATTGCTCATATGGGACAACATTACTATTAGCCATATCAGCAGAATTTGAATCAATAGTGTCTGTGTGCTTTACTTCGTTATGAGTCCTTTGTTGGTGCATCACATCGTCAACATGTGTATCTTCAGATGCTCTACTAGATTCATCAGACTCTTTATTGTTATCCATATGTTGTTGTTTTGAGGAAACATTAGTGTTTTTCAAACCAACATCGTCTGGCGTGACAATACTAGTTTGATGAACCTCATCGAGTATCGTTGGAATGACACATGTTTCATATGTGTCATATAATTTGAGTACCTCAGAAATGATGAATGATTTGGAAGATCCTGATTGATTTGCTGATGTGATCGCGGATGTAAGCTTAGCCATAAAGATGGTTTGTGCAGTAGGTTCATCATCAACATCAGAATCAAATGCATCACAATCTTCAGCCTGGAAGATGTTTGGGTCACTTAGAGCAAGATCCTGGACTGGTTGATCATCCACATCAGCATCAAAGGAGTTTCCTTCATCACCAGCAAGAAAGAACAGCTGTTCCTCATCCAATTTAACACCATTCTCTTGTGCTTGCATCAACAACATCTTATCTTTGAAGTAGTCGGAGTTCTGAGGACGTTTTGGTTCAGTGCAGTTTCTTGCAATATGACCTAGCCCACCACAATTGTAACACTTGATTTGCCTTCCTTGTCCTAGATTACCATTTCCCATTCTGTTCTGAGCATTTCCTCGGACATTTTGTCTTCCTTGAATCACAACACGCCCATCTTCCACAACAACAAGATTACGTGGATTAGATGAGGTTCTGAGTTGATTGTCGGTTTGAGGAAGAGAGCTTCTGAAATGTTGAACCAGTAGAGAGACTTGATTGGAGAGGTTATCAATTCTCTTATCCATGTAGGAATTTCCTGATTCTTGTGAGTTGGTTTTGACATCTGCTGATTGCATTGAGGCTTGACCAAGAATTGACTGATTCTGTGTTGCTTGAGTAGTGATTGGAGGGTTGATTAAGTCAGCTGAGAATTGGTTGAAACCTTGAGCACTGGAGATTAGAGCAAGAGGATCATTTGAGGGATGAAACTTTTCTCTTAGCTGACGATCATACATGGCATGTTTCTCATGTTGTTGTAGATAAGCATAGAGTTGCTCATAGTTGGTGTTTCTGAGACCTTTGTTTAGCTTCACAGCCGTGACAAATCGATCCCATTCTGGCGACATGTTATTGACGAACTTTGAGTTGAGTTGGATGTTGGGCATTGTCATTCTGATCATTCTCATGTCATTCACAAGCTTGTGGAATCTGACATAGTAATCATTGATGCTTTCACCAGGGTTCATCTTAAAGTGCTCGAATTCATCGTACAATTGAGACTCACGATCTTCCTTTGTTAATTCTGAACCAGCTAGCAACATTTTGACATTGTCCCAAACAGCTTTGGCCTCAGTGTTGAAGTTAATCAGTTTGTATATGTCCTTTGGTAGCCCTTGTACCACAATGTTTGAAGCACGAATGTCAGCATCATATCGTTTCTTTTCAGCTTCATTCAGATCATTGTACGTACAAGGTCTGTCAATTCCAAGGGTGACTGTCCCATCATCACCAGTGGAGATAACATCTCTGGTAGTGCCCATTTGGAATGGCCCTTCATCAATTTATCTCAGAATGTTTTCCCCATTTTCTTTGCCTTGACAATACAAGCGAATTCTTTGTGACCAAGACTCATAGTCCGTTCTTTCTAGCATTGCAGGTCGAGTGTCAGATCCAGCAGCTTGAATATCATCAATAGATGTTACAGTAGTCATGATGACAAGGTCTTAGACGGGATTTTACAACTCACGTGACTTAAACCGAGAAATCAATTCTTTCCCGGGATTTTACTAAAGTCAACCAGGAAAACCGCTAAGATAGGTAAACCGCTGACAATTAACCGCTGATAGAGTAACCGTTAGTAAAGTAACCACTGAAGAGTGAACCGCTGATATAATGACTGCTGAAACTTAACCGCTAAGACTTAACCGCTGAAACTTAACCGCTGGAATAGTAATCGCTGGACAGAGTAACCGCTAGTAAAGTAACCACTACTGACTTAACCGCTGAGTAGTTAACCGCTGTGAATAAACCGCTAACACAGTACAAAGGACAGCGTAATGCTCGCTCCACTATTTGTACTTAACCAGTATTACTATCCACTAAATACCCAAACTAACCACTGTGAAGTAAACCGCTGGAGTTTAACCACTGATACAGTACAGAGTACAGCGTAATGATCGCTCCACTACTTGTACTTAACCGCTACTACTAACCGCTGAATACCCAAACTAACCGCTGTGAAGAATACTTTAACGTGGAGCTAACCGCTGGCAAGAAAAAGTTCCAAAACCCATTCGTACACCTCATAAACGCTAGATATGGTCCAAACAACTGATAAAATAGATGAATCTAACCTTTCTAATCCTTGAAGTACAAGAAAGATCACAAGAAACACCACAAACGAGCACCAAAATGAGTCAAAACCACCCTAAACTAGTAGAAACCCAAAACAAACCATACACCACAAGTTCTATGATCCCTAGGATGTAACCATGGCTCTTGATACCAATTGTAGGATACTAGTTAACATCACAAACACAAATATACTTGTGGTTGGCTCGTTGAAGGTAAGAAAGAAAGAAAGAAATTCTAGAGAGAGAAAGTTAGAGAGAGAAAGAGATGAAGCCTTGAGAGAAAACCAAAAAAAAAATGAGATTATGAGAGAAGGCTTACCCTCTCCAAGGATGGAGAGGGGTTTATATACATGGGTTTTGCCACTAGGGCGTGCCACTTGGGCTGCGGATCAGGTATACAGTGGGTAAAGACCCGTCCTTCTTCCGCGAACTAATCTAATTCTAAACTACGTATAACTAACTAATGTAACTCCTACGAGCTAAACAATGCTTAATCATATTTGGGGTGACCGAATCTTTCTTATACAAAAATCGTATTCCTAACAGTTGGATTCAACGACTCCTCGACTCTTTAGGTTTCTTTATTTAAAAACACTATAAGTTTTCATGTTTTTTAAATGTCCAAGAGATACAACATCATAAGACTATGGGTCGAATTTGATGTGCAAATGGTAGATGTTTATAAATCATCTTCTCCCAATCATCCCAATGTATCTTAATGTGGTTTAATTTCCTTTGTGTGTCTTATGTGAGATTTTATAAAAGAGTGGTTGAATTAAGACACGATTGAACATATAGTGTTAAAAGATGTTGTGTTACAAAGATTAGTGAAATGTTTTGATTTACTAGATTTGCAAGCATCAAAAAAAGTGTTGGTTGTTTAATCACTTCGGAGATTCTTAGTTAGCTCACTTGTAGACAAGTATTAAGTGAGACTAACTCAAGAGTTTCTCGTGTCGATTCCCGAAAGTTTAAAGAGCTGAAGCACCTTATATCTCCTATTTATTGTAACTTAGAAATCCTTTAAACAAGGAGAAGCTAATCTATGTTATAACTCACTAAAGAAAGAACAAAACAGAGTATGCACAACAAATACTACACACGATAAACCTTAATGATAACAAGAAAAGACAATAAAAGGTAAGTTGAAGAAATGTGTACCTTTTAAGTTCCATGAAATGATTAAAAGGAAGATAATCATTAAGCGTTTAATCTTGTCATGAAGGAAGGCTTGGAAACTCAATTACTCATGAATCCAAGGAGGTTAGATAAACATATAAACGCATAAAATATGATATCCTTAGATCATAGGCTTCTAATAGAGATTGAGATACTTCTAAATATCTCTTCTAGGCTCAGCAAACTTTACTTGTTCTTTATTTGTTGATGGTGCATTTGAGTTAAATCCTAAACCAGTTTTATCTCTAAATGACTTTTGACTTTTCAACAATCTTTCAAGAGATTTTGAACTTTCTTCAAACTTAGCCAACATTTTTCCTTTTTCATTTTGCCTTTTAATTTCATGTTTGTATTCTAGACATATTTTGCATCCTAGATCAATTTCAATATCACTTTCAAGTCTAGACATTTTATCTTCTAACATTATCTCTTTTTCAAGATTGTTCACAAGAGATTTTGAATGTTCATTGTTGAAGATAGTTTTTAGGTCCATGTTGCATAAAAGTTTAGACTCATTTTCTAGTTTAGAAAACTCTATGATAAATGTGTCAAAGCAAAAGTGTTTGGTTTCAAATTGTACCTTGCTTGATGTTTTATCTAGTTGAGAATCACAAACCGGATAGTTGGCTTCATCTTCATCCGTGTCATTCCATGAGTCGTAAGCAAGGCCTCTTTGAGCTCGACATAAGTAATCATCTTCACTTACACCTTCATTTAAAACATTTACACTAGTAGCACATGTATTTACTTCAACTNCACGAACCAAACACCCCCTTATGGCTTATCTATCCTTTTAGCGCTTATTATGATAAGCTTAGTTATGTTCTAAATAAGGTCCATGTAATTTATATGTTCCTAGGTTATATGAGTTAGCCGAGGACATCTTTAAAGGAGCTCGTGTTCTATTCAAGTGTTTTTGAGGTGAGTAACATATTTAAGCGTAGAAACGGGTCCTTAGTAACCCGTTAGTGTGCCACTTTAATTGTGGTATTTACCTTCATGTTTATGTAGTATATTTGAGTTACAAGTTCATGGTGCTATAATTATATGTTATGTGCCTAAATGAGTTACTTGTAGTATGTTTATAAGTGAAATATGGTAAACGGGTCAAAACAGCCTCGAATGACCCGTATGGTTTTAATTAAGTGTTTTTAGCTTAAATATAGTATTATTACTTGTATAACGTCCTTAGTGGACGACATAGCTAATTTAGCCATCCTTAGTGGATGATTTGCAAAGTATATGCATTATGACCCGAATCATGGGTATAGACGTCCTAAGTGGACGACACATGATATTATGTCATGACATGCTCCGAAAAGGAGCCTAGACATCCTAAATGGATGACCGAGTCCTTTTTAGTGTCTCATTTTGTCAAATGGGACTTAGACATCCTAAGTGGATGACCGGTGTGTATAAGTGGCTCAAAGTCATGGAATGTATGACTTTAACGTCCTAAGTGGATGACTAGAACATTTTCAGTTATATTGAACCAAATGTGGGTTCATAGTGTCCTTAGTGGGCGACTAGTATATAATAACATTACGAAGCAACAATACTATTATGCCATGTTATAACTAGTATCTTTTATATGTTATCTCACTAAGCTATTGCTTACGTTGCTTTGTTATGTTTGTTATAGGTGAAGCTAGTGGTAGTGCAAATAAGGGTACGAAGACCGAGAACTAGATCTTGGTGGAATACTTGGGTATTGAGCCTTTTCCTTACACGCTCTCTTACCAAGAAACGCCCTAGGTATATGCTTTTGTGTACGAACATATAAACTTATGGTTATGTAATGAAGATAAGTAGTTTCTTTTATAGTTTAAAGGGTGTTTGGCATAGTGCCATTCTTGCCCATATTGACCCATTTTGATCATGTACGGGTCAAGGCGAATGATATATGTATTGTACAGTTTTTAGATGTTAATATAAGTGTGATGTTATGCTAAATCAGTTTATATAAAAAAAATAAAAAAAAAATTGTAGTATGGGCGTTTCATTTTCTTTTTCAAATAGCGGTGGCTTTTGAATAGGTTGCCCTTCTTTGAGATTTTCAAAATCCAATGATCGATCCAAGTTTTAAAATACAATATATTTTAAAGATCTTGAGTAACGTAGCTCTTAATGCCAATTGTGAAAAGCTAGAAGGGGGTTGAATAGTTTACCGCTTTTTAACTTGTTAATCTTTGAAAAGCTTTACGTGTAATTAACGATTCTAACTAAAGACAATTTGTAATATGCAAGTATAAAGAAAGAAACGATCAAACCACAACACGATTGTTTATCGCGATTCGGCTACAAGGACTCTTTTTCCTTGCCCTACATTCATGCCCCGAGTTTCCAACTCGAGAGTTTCAAGCACTAGTCAACAAGCTCCTTTCACTGGTGGAGAAACCTTTACAATCGTCGCTTACACTTTATCCGGTACAAAGCTAGATACCGGGTCCTAGTTCAAGGTGGAACTAACCTAACGTCGCCTATCCACTATTTCCGACACTAAGCTAGATGTCGAGTTCTTTACCAAGAGTACAACCACTCCCGTTAGTTCTTTTACAAGGGTACAACAACTCCCGTCACACTATGTATTTTAAGGCCTAAAATACTAACCGATCACTCTTGAATTTACACAATCCAATGATGTGTAAACTACACTAAGTTTACACAAGGCTAAGCTAACAAGTCTTGCAACCTTGAGTTGAAACTTGTTACTTCTTGGATGAACTTGTGAACTTCTTTTCTACACAAGACAATCACACAAGTGAGTTGCTACTGAATTAGATGAAAGAATGTATGAAATATATGTCCTAAAGTGATAGGAGATTTCTTGCTAGTGGCTTGGTATTTATAGCCAACAAGACCAGCACAGTGGTGGATCTGGCGAAACCTTAGAATGGGTTCCGCCCATATACCCTGAGGGTTCCGCCAGGTCTGACAGGAAACTTGCAAGAAATCTTTCCCAATCAAGTAAGGTCACATCAAGTTAGTCAAACACACAATTGTGTAAGAGGTCTTATGGAAAGTCAAACACACAAGTTTTCCATAAATGCAAGATGTGATGTTTTATATGAAAATGAAAATATAACATTTACTATATTAAGAATGTTATGTTTAATATGAAATGTAAAGTCTAGTTATACAAGACTTAAAACCAAAATGATGTTTTACTATAAACCAAAGTTTATACTGTGTCATTAACAAAACTTAGCAAAGATCGTAAAATATAAATAACGTTTTTAGGCGATATTTGTATTAACATGGATGACTAAATCACATGTGATAATATTAAACATCACGTGTGATTGTTACCGAAAGTATTGCAGATTTCTTAAATGTATAGAAGTGTTGAACGGGTCAGACAGAAAGACTATATTTTCCTTTGTTAATGATTATTTTAACATGAGTAATTTTTAACTAAAAATAAGGTTTAATCTGCACTATTGATCAAACAGATTAGATGATAGAGGTTTGTTCATTTGATATTTAAAGAAATAATGACTTTCACAACAAAATTTTCTTATTACGTAGATAAAGTTATGTCAATAAAAATTTCTTGAAACAGAAAAAGGAAACGACTTTTATTTATTAAAATTAAATAGAGTGAAGATAAATATCATAAAAGGAGTCAAACTTGTCATACAAGCCACATGTTTATACCATGTAAATTTTATGATGAAAGAAAAGGTCTATGTTTTGAAAATCTTAAGGGGGCGATTGGTTTACTAACGGGAATCACTATGATTATGCGATCACTATGGGTTTGTAAACCCACTATTCTTGGTCGATATGAGATTTGCTTATTTGTATGGGTTTTATACTCGTATCTCAAAATAAAACCCACCAACCAAACAATTTATTGAGAATGAAATCCATTCCTTCATTCTCATTCCCATAAACCAAAAGCACCGTAAGTACTTGCATACAATTCAAGAATTACCCGTTTCAAGCGTACGAAAGGTCACTTTCCTCTTAAAAGACTCGCCATTAAGCGAGCTAGCATTAGACTAATTTAGCATATCTTCACTAGTTTAATAAATTTTTAGGGAGTTGCGATACTATAAACAAAAGTTTTATCATGTCAAGCTGATTAAAACACGCTCAAGCTGAATAAAACACTCTCAAGCTAAAAAAAATGGTATATCAGATCCGTAAACTTACAATTATAAATATCGAGATGAAACATGTGTTATTGAGCGTATCCATGTTATTGATTACAACATGTATACGTTGTATTTTGACTTGTATTAAAATATTAAAATAAAAAACTCAAACAATAATATTAAAAACAAATTTTGATTATACTTCCAAACCTAAACAACTGTAGTTAAAATATTATTATTAATTGTCGTTACTGTCTCAACCCAGTGCCCGTATGTGCATTAAAACAGATATATTTTTTACGAAAATGTAATTATTTTAATATCATGTTTAAAATTTATAGATGTGAATGCTATGTTTATTATGTACATCGCTAAAGTCAGTAAGTATGATTCAATGTTTACATATGCAACAGATTGTGAAAATACAATGTTTAAGTAACGGTATGGTATTTGGCTCCTTGCAAAAGATGTAAAGAACATAAGTATTACTTTCATTATGAAATTATTATTAGGTTTAAATTATTAGTATTAGGTTTGGTGATCACAAGAAGAGTAAATTTTCAAATGTGAACTCATCGTTAAGGGCAAAGAAAAAAGAAAAGAATTACTGTAGAAGAGTATCCAACAAGGGTCTCACTCGGTGCACATGCAACCTGCATTTGTTGACTTTAATATGTTAATGAAATGATTTATTGACCTCAAGTAATCCAATATTTTCACTCTACAAATTCTTTCCCACCATCATCATTTAAAATTTAAAGTACCTTTAAGTTGTGAATTATTTTTAACAAGTTTCTTTATGTGTGAATAGTGAACACCTTTTTGGCTAATTCCTAGAAATGACACCAAATTTCAACTAAATCTTCACTTTCTAAATATTTTAATGAATTACGTGTCTCCTTTTTCAAAACTTTTAATCATTCTTGCATGATGAATAAAGTGTCAAAGATACATAAACCATTATTCTCTTGCTAAAGGGACCTAATAAAGGGACCTAATCATGGACCTAATGCTTAAAATACTTGTACAGTGCATGCACTGTGCAAGTATTTTAAGCATTAGGTCCATGATTAGGTCCCTTTATTAGGTCCATCAAACATTTTCCTTTCTTTTTTCATAATAACTTAGGGGGTTGGCAACACCCACGGTATGACACGGGGCGGGGTGGTTCCCGCTCGATAACACCGCCGCCGGCGGTTCGGGGAGGGCGCGGGAGGCCCCCGTTCGTGGAAGATTACCGCACGGTGAAGGGGAGAAAATTGGACCGTTGGAATGAGAAAAGAGATGTTGGGAGTATTAACGGTTAGTTTGTTTGTTTTTTTTATTTTTTTATTATTTTTTTATTTTTTTATTTTTTTGTTTTCTTGAGGAAGAAGATGATTACTTTGGGTTGGCAACACATGTTTGACCCTTAAAGTTTTTATTGTTTACATTTCGCACCTTAATGTTTCTAAAGTTTTTAAAGCTATATATTTAATTAAAGGCAAGTAGGTTACAAAATTAACAGTTTTAACCCTTGTCTAATATTATGTAATGTTTATTTAATTTTAATGAAATTTTAGTTTTTAATAAATTTTAATAAAGTTTAAAAAAGAAAAAAGAAAAAAAGAAAAAGAAGTGAGTGAAGGGTGAGGGGTGTGTTGCCAACAAAAAATGAGTGAGGGAAGGAAAAAGTGGGGGGATGATGTGGCATAAGGGGATTGGGTGTAAGTGAGTGAAGAGATTTGGGGTGAGGGGTGTGTTGCCAACCCCCTTAATTACGCCAAGTGAAAAACAATCAAAGATTTATATATTCTTCTCCTAGAACTATGGAAAAAGTTTCAAAACATACTCGCGTTTTTGTTATTGCATAAACCGCCGGAATTTGAATGTTGTTAGTAGATGAGCCAACTTGAAAAGTATTTATGTTTGAGGGCCGATATACATTACATTGAAATTTTTATACTAACAATGACTAAAACTGTATATAAAAAGGTATAAAATGTACATAGGGTAAAAAAATTTGGGGAGGCCACAACCCCCTTGGTCTCTTCTGAGCTCAGTCCTTGTCCTCAAGTGTAACTTGATTTTCTTATTACCATTCTATGTAATTAATCTGTTTTTACCTCAAAGTTTAACTTTTCTTACCCTTTGAAGCACGTATTTCTTATATACTACAAAAATGTGAATGTTCACTACATTGTGGTGCGATTATATATATAGTAATGTGGCGACAGTAAACGACGTGCGCATTGTCGTTTTGGCTATTCCGGGTTTTTCTACGGCCCATTTGTGTTCTCCATATCCAGTGTCTTAGCCCATTTAATTGTTTCTTTATTTTTCCACCTTTGCAACTTTTTAGAATACCTGATCAAATATATTACTAAAAGCATAAATGGACAACCCACATGTGACCCAAAATAGTTAAATAAAACATTTTTACTAAAACCACCCTGAAAACTATGCATCAAAGTGCGAAAATCACCCTAAACTTTGAACTATTTACAACTTTTTTATATAACAAACTTTATTTGCCAAATATGTAAATGTAATGCATAGCTAGCAATTTCTTGAATAAAAAAAATACCGCCGGAAAGGTCTTTAAATGACGAACAAAACGAGTCCAATATTAATATGTTTTTAATGTACGCACGATTTTATAAAAAAATGTGAAATTTAATATATATATATATATCAAATAACTTTAATAAGTAGTAGGAAGACGCAAACTATGCATGTAACACAAAAACCGTCTTACTTTCTATTTAAAAGAAATCCCGTACAATTATAAACGACGTGAAACGACGCTCCGCCGCAACGCGGCGGACCGTCGCCCACCTTATTTTAATAATATATAAAAGTAGTATAATCTCCCACGACATCGATCCCATTATGTAACGTGCACATAAATTATTCATTCTTTTATATTATGCGAAAAAGCATTCCACTAACTCATAAATCATTGGACTTTACTTAATCGGCCCAGCATAGCAAGTTGTCTCTCCCTTTGGGCTTTTGGGCTCCAGCCCAACTGCTTGTGTTTCTGAATCTCATTTCTATATTTTTGGCAGCCAATGTTGGTATTTTCTTAGGGGCTGTTTGATAAAAAAATATGATTTAGCGCTGAATGAATCAAAGCTGCTGAATGATTCCAAAATACTGAATGAACCTGATTCTGAGTGAAAATGATTGTTTGATAATTGTTCTGAATGAGTAACCTGAGTTGTCTGAAATTACCAATTTAACCTTCTATTTGATTTTGTACCGAACAAAATATACCGTTTGATAAAAAAATTATTAACTCAAATGAAATTACACTATAAAGAAAGTAATGTTGGAGTAAACACAAGAAAATGTAAAGGGTCTTATACATCATAAAACAATATAAATTACAATATAAATTACGAACTAATTTTACAATGAATCATTTAAAAAATGATATATAGTCAAATACAAAATATATACTTATATATAATATAATACAATAGATATCAATGAAATTATAAAGCGATGGGTAGAAAGAATTAATTTAAAAGGTCTTAATAATTTAATGTTTAGAAATTCATTGTGATGAATAATGGTACGTTGTTAAAAAATTCAAGACAGGGATATGCTAACTATAAAAAAATCAAACTTTTGATAAAAAGGACAAAATACTTGAAGAAACGGTGGCTACGAAAAAAATAGATAACATTTCATGTGCATATTGAAAGGGCAATCATGACAAATGTTAGAATGCTGAATCACTTTGCATCAATATTACTCAGAATGGTTAAGAAGCATGTGGGACCACTAAGCATCTCAAATTGTCACTATCAAACGCTATAGCCTGTGACCGAATTAGAGTTAGGCACTGAATCACCAAATTCAGAAGCTATCAAACGCATCGATGANATGCGAAAAAGCATTCCACTAACTCATAAATCATTGGACTTTACTTGATCGGCCCAGCATAGCAAGTTGTCTCACCCTTTGGGCTTTTGGGCTCCAGCCCAACTGCTTGTGTTTCTGAATCTCATTTCTATATTTTTGGCAGCCAATGTTGGTATTTTCTATATAGAAACATGACATTCAGGGCATGTTTGACGAAATAAGTCGGAGCTGGGGTTGGGACTGTAGCTGGTGCGAAAGCTATAGGCTGAAAGCTTGAATTTATTTTCTCATAAAATTGTTCAATGAATTATTAGAGCTCGAGTTTATTATTATAAAATCACCAAAAAATACATCAAATTAAATTTACATACATTGTTTTTGGCATAGGCTTTTCGAGGATTGAGTTTATATGTTAAGCTAGCTTATTAAATAAGTTTTGTTTGTCACACATGTTTATGGAAGCTTTTAAGCCATAAGCCATAAGCCTTTGGAAGCCTAAGCCAGTTAAAACGGGCTTATGGTGTTTATAGTTAGTCATATTACTTAAAGACCTTTCAAAATATAAAGAATTAACACGCAAAAGCTTGAAATATATATGATTTTAATTTGTTATATTTTTATGTGATTTTACATTAATGCGTTTCAACTTCTACTAATTCGCCAACAACTTTACAAAACTATAAACTCACCAAATATACTCACATATTTCAAGTTTTTGCGTGTTAATCCATTATATTTTTAAAGGTATTTAAGTAATTTGACCAAACATAAGCTCCTATAATCTCCCATAAGCCCGTTTCAGCTGGCTTGGGCTTATGGAGGCATATACCTTATAAAAGCCTCTATAAGCATTTGTGATAAACAGAGCTTATTTTATAAGCTAGCTTATTTTTGCTCAAGCCCTTATAAGCTGTTAAAATCCCGTAGCCAAACACAGCAGTGCATTTGCTGCTGTTTTAACAAATGTTTTATCGTAGTTTTCATTTTTAGCATTTAAGGCTTAGATTTAGATCTTATCACGAAATGACCTCTTTTTTGACACTAATATTGACATACATGAACTACACTAAAACAACTCTAAGAAGTTAAAATAACAATAAAATCGAAGGTTCAAACCAGTGAACATCTCAAATGCGCTTCAAAATTTTTGACCACGATCAGCTGCTATTTGTCTAACACACGATTCCTATAGCTGAAACCCTTTAATAGTAATGCATGTCGATTGGAGAAAAAAAAAAAAAAAAAAAAAAAAAAAAGATTGAAGTATTACTACTACACTCGACATATCATTGATTTTCGACTTGTAAAATTTTTTACATAAAGCTAAAGCAAATTAAGCTTATACTCCTATCTCATTAACAGACTTGATTTAGCAAAAACGCATCAAATGAGGGTTAAAAGTACGCATTCTTGATGACTTCATCATACCTCTCGTATACAGGATACAGTAAAACCTCAAGTTTCTATCACTGCAGCTCAAGACAAATGCACATAGTAAACGAAAGCCAAAAACTTTAAAAGAAAACAGATTACATATCCACAGCGATGCGTTTGTACAACACAGCAGGTAACCTTGGTGTTGGGACCGCTTCTAGAGGAGTTCGCATGTATGTCACGAGCCCCGGGTTTTCAGACATGTCAATTTCTTCTGGACTCAACCCATTAGCCGGAGCCCAGGAGAAATGATGCAAAAGATGACCCAACATAGATGTCACCAGATTTATACCTAGTTGTGCACCTGGACATACTCTTCTTCCGGCACCAAATGGCAGAAGTCGATAATCATGTCCTTTCATGTCCACATCCTCTTCAAGAAACCTCTCAGGACGAAATTCGAGTGGGTTTTTCCATGTGGCAGGGTCTCGAGCTACGGCCCAAACATTTACATGCACGTTGGAGCCTTTAGGGATATCATAGCCACCAACCTTGACATTGGCGTTGGCTTTGTGAGGGAGCATGAGTGGGGTTGGTGGGTGCAACCGTAATGCCTCTTTTGCTACACATTGAAGGTATGGGAGGTTCGCGAAGTCAGGCTCGGTGAGCACACGTTCGTATCCAATCACATTATCTAGCTCCTCTTGGGCTTTTTGTTGCACCCTCGGGTTCTTGATAAGCTCAGCCATTGCCCACTCAACAGATATTGCAGTTGTGTCCATTCCTGCTGTTATCATGTCCTGTTTATGTAACAAAGATGTTTAAATCAACCTTTAATATTTCTAACCATACTAGATGAAATATAAATTATGTAATCATGTTTAACGAAACATAATTGAATATTTTTACAAATTCTTTTGGGCAGTATTATAGTTCGGGTTAACTGAACCCGATGAAACATTTTGAACCGTACCAAAAGTAACCCGTTTTGACCCAAACACATTAAAAATCAGTTTAGCCAAACACTTTAAACTGATTATTTTGACATAAATCCCACAATCAGTTAAAACCCGCAGCCAAAAAACTCTTCAAACATAGTTTTATGCGAAAGAGTAGCGATAGATACCCAAAGTAGGCCGATAACAGTGTCGTCGCTCAGGTCATATTGTTTCTGAAGGGTGAGCAACGCGTCAACAAAATGCTGCTTGGTTCCACCACTTTTTAGACGAGCAGCAGTGTGCTCCTCCATAATAGCTCTTGTGAGACGATCACGACGCTCACCATGCTTAGCAAAAGCCTCTTCCTCAAGAGGGAAGAACCAACGAAGCCATGGAATGTGCTCTGCCATGGCTAAAGATCCTCCTAACTTAAGTCCATTGGCTACAATGGCCTTGAACTCTTTCCCTTGCTCATCTATCACACCCTCCGAGTTCACAAAGCGTTTCCCAAAAGCAAGTCGAGTGATGTTGTTAAACGCGACTGCTCCAAGGTAGCTTTTCACTAGCAAATTTTTGCCAACCTTATCTGTACAAAAGAGTAGTTGTTTCTTAAGAACAAGAAATTTATCAAAACTTATGTGGGAAAAATTGTTATGAAATTTTTTTTATCTATTTTTTGTTAAAGGTAAAACTTCAAGATCATATATACACTAATGGTAATTAACCATTTTATGACAGTGCTTCACATAAGTATTTGATCATATGCCCAATACATAATATCAACAAAATCTATGTTTGTGCATGCAAATAAAATATTTAAGGGATAATAACAAAAAAAAAAAAAAAAAAAAATTGTATTTAACTTGTCTCTTTTTGTTGTTACGTGTAGTCTTATTTATTTTTTGCTATTAAAACATAAATTTTTCAAATTTCGACCTTTGTGGGTATTTTGTGACCATTTTATCATTACGTTTTTTCAAATTTCAAAGAGTAATGGTCATTGTGCATGAACAAAATACACACAAGTGTCGAAATTGACAAGGTTTATATTTTAACAACAAAAAGTTTAAAAAAAAAAAGCTACACACAATAACAAAAATGGATTAGATGCATTTTTTTTAATTGTTATCTCGATATTTAGTATCCTGATACCAAGTTCCTTTTGTTAAACGTCCTGGGTAGATTTGTACACTATCAAAAATAATTTACCCATAACCTACTATGACTAATTTTACGAATTAAAAGTGCCCCACCACCACCTCTTTTTTTGGTTGACACATATCTAGCTAAACAATATGGAAAAAGAGGTTACTTGTACTTTAGATTATATCATGTCACAACATAAACAAAAAAACATATGTCCACTCCCACCCACCACATTCAACCACTATATTTAATCCAATAATTATATCCTATCAACTTTCACCAAAAACATTAACATAAGAAAAACTTTCACCAAAAAAAACCTTCACCAAAAACATTAACATAATTACATAAACGACTTATTATTACTTTATACTTTTAATAAGATAAGGACAATAAGGACAATAATATCAATCCCTCGCTGTGTTTTTCATATACTCCCTCCGTTTCATAATATTGTTCACCCACAAAAAATACCCGGTTACGAAAAATGTATTAGTTACTGCTGTGACTTTTACAAAAGCAACTAAAAAACAGTTTTACACTTTGAAAATTAAGTAATGCTTTATTTAAGTAAATAAGAATTTTGATTCGGGGTAATACTGTAAACTTAAACAATTCCAACTTTTAGTATTTGACAATTTTTTTGGCACAACTCAAAAAGGAAAGATGAACGGAAGGAGTACTATCAACAAATATCGAGATATATGGTTAACAAATACAGTAATAAAAATAGTGCAACATGAATTACTAACCAGGATGTGTAGAGTCATTGAAAATGGATTCAACCATAGCAGTAACTTCATCTTCTCTAATAGGTCTAAGTGCTTCAAGTCTCTTAGGTGAAAACAGCTCAAGTGTACATACTTTCCTAACTTTAACATAATGTGGTCCATAATCAGCCCATATCAAATCCTGCCCATCTCTACTAAACTTGGCAGCCGATCTACTCCTGTGTCGATCAGCCAAATTTTGATCCTTTTCCTTTAGCACTTCTTTTGCTAATGCACTATTCGATACGACAACATTTAGTATTGACCCAAACCATACAGATATTATGGGCCCGTATTGTTGGGCCCATTCTGAGTAACAACGAAACCTTACGGGTTTCACGTCGTACAAGTTTCCCACTATCGGCCAAGGGCGCGGGCCGGGTGGGAGCTTGAATCTTAGACGTTGGAAAAGTGTGTATGTTACGAAAATTAAAATGAGTGAGAGGGGAACGAGTAGGAGGGACATGGTTGGTGACATGAATGAGTGGACTAATGTAAAATTGAAATGTTTGTAGTAATATATAAGAAAGTATTTGGAGTTGGTGAAGGGTGTTTTAGAAATTTGGTTGCGGTTGGTGAAGGGTCTTTTGGTCAAATGTCTTTGTGGTTGATGAAATAGATAATAAAATTTGTCAATTTCAGCCCATAGTTATTCTTTGTCGCTATATGTTTTATAAGTTAAACATTTGGCTACTCTAGTAGTGATGGCTATTGGTAAAGAGAAATCAAATCCATTAGTTTCAATGATTCACCTCTCACAGGAGTTAACTCACCTGGAAGTGATGAGAATAGTTTGTAACGAATATGATTTGATGGTCTCTTGATCATTTGTTGCTGCAAAGATATGGTGCTTTTCAAGGTGGTGCTATTCATGGATTTTGGATACTTGGTTCTTTGCTGTTACTGGTTGGAAGCGGGACGTTCACTGGATTCAAGATTCTTCTTGGTTTTATTCCTAGTTAGTTGCTTGTGATGTATAGCTAGGTTTGTTGTGCTTATGGCCTGTCATAAGCACAAGCGTTTAGTTTAGAGTGGTTGTTCAAGCGTTGCTTGAGGTTAATGTGGCATGTCAGCCACATTCCATTGTACTTAAAACGTTTTGCCAGGGTGAATCCCTTTTACCCAAAAAAGATGTTTAAAACTTATGAAACAAATAAGATGTCATGTTCAACACATGATATGAAGTAAATGGAATCGGTCAACAGATACGGAGTGAGATACCTCAGTTAAGACATTTGATGTATGTATTCTTTTATGAGCAATGCTACATTCACAAAAAGTTTATAAAATTATATTCATAAAATGACTTGATATGTGTAGTGGTTCAGTCACTTTGCATCATACTCTTTTTTTCTTCTTTCTTACCTTTTACTGTTGGTTGTCAAGTAATTGTGTAGATATAATTTTGTAAACTTTTTGTGAATCTAGCATTTTTTTTTCTTTTATGTACCTCATTTAGCTTGTTCAACATAAGGGTGATCACGGTCCAAAAACCGGACCGGACCGACCAAGACCGGACCGGACCGAAGACCGAGAACCGGAAAAACCATAGACCGAGACCGGACCGAATGTGGTCGGTCCGGTCTCGGTCCGGTCCGGTCCGGTCGGTCTTCCGTCGGTCCGGTCCAATTAGGCAAAATTTGGCAAGTTTTTTCGGGTTTTTGGTCGGTCCAGACCGGACCGACCGGACCGAGGACCGAATTAGCCAAAAAAACTTAGACCGAGGACCGGACCGAATGTGGTCGGTCCGGTTCGGTCCGGTCCGGTCCGGTCGGTTTTGTCGGTCGGTCCGGTCCATCCGGTCCGTTTGCTCAGCCCTAGTTCAACATATGATATGAGCCATGCCAACCGAACTCTAGCAATTTAATACTTTTAAGAACTGCACTACTAACCTCGATATCTCAAGTTGGTATTCTTTCATTTAACTCTTTTAAGAATAGACAAGGTTCTTTTATATACCTCAATTAGTTTGCCTTGTTTTTTGTGAGTCTAATCGAGGATCTCAATAAGACTAATGGTTCTCCCAAACCCGATCCAAACCCATTCCCTACACGTGATCTTCAAAACCAACTAAAGAAATGAGTGTAACAAAAATCAACAAAATTTTAAAATTTAAATAAAATAAAATAAAATAAAATAAAAAAGAAAAGAAAAAACACCAAACAAACAAACAAACAAACAAACAAAAACCAAAAAAAAAACAAAAACAAAACCTAATCATGTAATACGATGTGAATGTGATTCATATCCATCCCAAAACTAGTACATACAATATATACAAATATGCCGACTGTTCTAGAAACGGGCTATAGGCCCAATACAAATACAGGCTAATACTCCCCCACAGTCGGAGCGGGAGGACACCGGACGCTCAGACTGGACCTAAACTCCTCAAACAGTGCTGATGGTAGGCCTTCAGTGAAAATATGTGCATACTGATAGCGGGAAGGAACATGAAGAACCCGAACTTGACCAGCAGCTACCAAATCACGAACAAAATGAATATCAATCTCAATGTGCTTGGTACGCTGATGCTGAACTGGATTGCAGGACAAATAAACGGCACTGACATTATCACAGTAAACAAGCGTAGTGGAAGATAAAGGAGTATGCAACTCACGCAGTAAATTACTTAACCAACAAGTCTCAGCAACAGCATTGGCAACACCACGATACTCCGCCTCCGCACTAGAACGAGAAAGCGTCGGCTGACGCTTAGAGGACCAAGAGAGTAAGTTATTGCCAATAAATACACAATATCCTGAAGTCGATCTCCGTGTAGTGGGGCAACCAGCCCAATCCGCATCAGAATAGGCAACCAAATATGTAATAGATTAAGAAAATAACTGCAGACCATAATCCATAGTACCCTAAATATACCTCAAGATCCTTTTAAGAGCAAAGAAATGAGGCTCCCGAGGATCAAGAATATAAAGACAAACCTGATGAACTGCATAAGATATATCAGGTCTAGTAAATGTAAGATACTGTAGAGAACCCGCAAGACTCCGATATAAAGTCGGATCAGATACTGGATCACCATCAGCCCCCAGTTTAGACTCAGTGTCAACAAGAGTCCGACAAGGGTTACAATTAACCATATGTGCTCTCTCTAAAACGTCAATAGCATATTTCTTCTGAGATAAAAACAACCCTGAAGAATCACGTGTAACAGAGATACCTAGAAAATAATTAAGTGGACCCAAATCTGTCATAGCAAACTCTTGATGTAAGGATCCAATAATCTGCTGCAACAAACTCTCAAAAGAGGCCGCGAGAACAATATCATCAACATATAATAGCAAGTAAGCAGTATCAAGCCCCTGTCGGTAAATAAATAAGGAGGAGTCACAACGACTATGATAAAAGCCAACCTGTGTAATATAAGATGCAAAACGCTGAAACCAAGCTCGGGGGGCCTGTTTAAGCCCGTAGAGAGACCTCTGTAATAAGCACACATAATCAGGATGAACAGAATCCCGAAATCCATGAGGCTGATGCATATAAAGTGTCTCAGAAAGATCACCATGTAAAAAAGCATTCTTGACATCAAGTTGATGAATCGGCCAATGCCGAGAAGCAGCTAAACTAAGGACAGTCCGAATAGTACCCGGTTTAACAACCGGACTGAAAGTCTCATCAACATCAACCCCCTCTAACTGTGTACTACCGTTTGCCACAAGACGAGCCTTGTAATGACTAAGCGTGCCATCTGCCAGATACTTGTGACGAAAGAGCCACATACATCGCACAATATTGGTATCCGGTGGTCTAGGTACTAAAGTCCAAGTTTTGTTTTTAATAAGTGCATGATATTCATCTCGCATAGCATTTTGCCAGTTTGGACTTTGGTAAGGGTGAAACCGAAGACACGTGTAAATTTAGACGCTCAGTGGGACGATTAGTCCCGACACGGAAACGAGTAACCACGGGGTGAACCGAAACCGGGTTCGGGTTTTCAGGTGGATCATGAATTATAATAGGTGATTGAGTCACAGGTTCGCTTTTGGTTGCGTCTGATTGATTTGGGGTAGGCGTGTGTTGTTGGACCGTGGACGTGGATGGAGGCGGTGAGTGGGCGTGATTGTCAGTGATTTGAACTTGACCTGGTGTTAGTTGTTGAGGCGTGGTAGATAATTGGGCCGTATCCGGGTGGTGTGGGATCGGTGTGGCATGAATTGGAGTGGTGGGTTCAGGTGGGAGTTGCACGGCTGGAATGGTGTAACACCCCCAACTCGAATACGGCAGCTATCATGCTGGGGGTATTACGCAAATAGAAACCAAGCACATTTATAGCTAACGACCACGACACGGGACGTTTATAAATGTGGCAAAACATATCATTCGAATTACAAACCATTTAGAGTACAAGGACTCTTAAGTCAAAGTAGCAGCGGAAAAAGTAAATAGAGTTTGCAGCGGAAAATAAACAAAGTTTAGCAGCGGAAGTAACAAAAGACACAAAGAGGTTTTACGAATGACATGTAAAATAAGATAGTAAAAGTAGTTAAGCTGCCTTGACAGAATCGCCTCTTCAGCCTTAGCCACTCCTCCAAGCCCAAAACATCATATTCCAAAGCTAATTATTAATATCATTAGTACCTGAAACACATGCTTAAAAGTCAACACAAAGGTTGAGTGTAATCCATAGGTTTAAATAATAAGGTTGAGCACAAGGTTTTAATCATAAGATATGAGCAACATATGCAAATATCGGGTAATCAAGATAACAACCAATGTATAGAGGCATCCCTGTGCATATAACATTGTTGATGATGCCAAGCTCATGACACGCACAACGTTAACCAACAATCATAGTATCAATATAACCGCGGAATTTCATAATATAATAGTGCCCCCAAGGCCGAGTACTTGCCAATTACCTGGCAAAATCGAATATAGTACACCACAATTTGCCTATCCAGCAAAAGGAGTGAGAGGGTTGATGAGACGAAAAATGTTACGTTTTTAGGGGTCATTTTGAGTCCTAATTCGTATGTTTTTGGTTTGGATTTCACCTAAAGTCGTTTCTTTTCTCATTTTAGGTACTTTTGAAGGGAAAATCACAAAAGAAGCATTTTCGGGCGTTTTCGGAGTGAAAAAGTGCGGAAAACAACAAAAACTCAAAAGACCTTAAAGATCACAGAAGGTGACGCCGTCACACTCTACAAAGTGACGACGTCAGGAGCAAGTGAAGTCCAGAAGTGGAAAAAAGACTCGTGACGGGCCAGAGAGTTCGTAGTGCAATTTGGTGACGCCGTCAACCAAGGCCGTCAGATCTGGAACCAGCAATTATGACCATGTCAACCAAGGCCGTCAGGAAACCCTAATAGCCGAGCTGACGACGTCACCTATTGGGCTGACGCCGTCAGCCCGCGTTTTCTATATATATAGAACATTTTTTCTTATTTTGTGTCGAATTTTGGAGTGGAGAACTTTAGGGTTAAACCCTAGTACGTGTATTACAGACCTTAGAGGGTATCCTAACCCCTCTAACTTGCATGTTTAATCCAAGATAAGTCTTTATTCATACAATATGTCTATGTGTTGTGTGATATATGCTTGTGCTTGTCTTTCTTTCAACATGCTAGGCTAATTTACTTTGTGTTTGCTTAGATCTAATGAAACCTAACTATTGATTATCATGTGATGTGTATGTTGTGATTGTGTTTGGGTGAATGTTTCATCTACGTTAGACTAGAGAAAACTGGCTAACCTCCTATACGGTAACAAGCTTGAACGTCTTTAGAAACGTGAATCGTATGTGCGTTATCGATTTTAAGGTAGTATTTCATGCATAGGTTGCTATCGGTGAGCTCATGATAGGATGCTTGACGTATCGTCATAGAGTGAGGTAGGAACTTATAGAGTTAGGGAATTGAACGCACTCCCTACGACTTGTTAGGAATACACCCGTCATCCACGCAAACTCAACATACTAATTACATGGTAAAAGATAGTTAGGGAGTAATGAAATCTAAGTAAACACTATTCTCCACCACTGATTTTCTCTAAAACAAAAAATTACAAAAATATAAGTAGTTTATAAGTAGATAACTTGGGTTAGTTGACTAACAACTAATTCTGCCCTCTCCTCCAAAACCAGAGATTTTACTGCTTTCATAAAATATAAAAATACAAAGAGAATCTTCCTCCACCCTTAGACCTAGATTAGAGTAGCCTTTAGCCTAACGAACACTATTCCCTGCGAGAGAACGATCAATCCCCCGGTACTTGCCACTACATTATACTACATCGGTCAGGTACACTGCTTGGTGGGGATTGCAAGCTTCTCGAGATCCCTCGAGAGGTAAAACGTAGTGCGTGTTGCAGTCCCGCACGCATCAAGGGTCAATTCCTATAGGCCTATATCCCTATATTCGCGTTCACTCGCAAGTGATTAATGGTTCATGATCTGAGGGTCTTGCAATGGCAATGTAAGCTACTTAGCACATCGTCAGGAAAGCATACCAATCAGGAAAAGCATACCAACAATACTTGTGCTCAGAAAACATTTAAAGCATGTATCTCACCCCATGGGTTTATAAACATTTAAAAGATAAAAAGCGGGGCTATGAATCACACCTTAACAATAGCAGGAAACGAGATATATCAACCAATCAAACAATGCGTCACAGCAAATAATCCTCAGCACAACCTAAGCAATATAAATATCATAACTCAGCAATGGTACTCGAATATTTCAATAAACAATGCTTGAATAAAAGTTTTATTAACCAATGGCGTTCGAAAGAAAATAGTTTTCAAAAAGTCTCGTGTGGGTGACGAGAAAGATAAAAAGAATATGTCGGTGAAATGACCAAGTACGCAAGAAAAGACGAAAGAATATCTCGAAGAAAAGAAGTCGAAGTGAAATAGATACAAATGCAAATGAACAATCAATACGAAAAATACTAGTTTCGGCTCTTTACCCATTTACGAAAATAACGTTGAAATAAAAAAAAACAAAAAAAAAAGGTTTTTGAAATAAATCGTAGTTGGTAAAATAGTTTGAAGTTTATAAAGAGTTTTACAAAATTTCGGCATGACCTGCCCGTTTATAGAACATTTCCCGAGTCAACGACTCTTTTTATTTAAACAACGCTGACATTTTATAAATAATAATATGATTGGATATATCATTCACGTAGTCCATTAGTTGTTTAGGTTTATCGACCATTTTGTATTGTTCGGGTTCCAGGTACGTTAAGATCTTTACATGCCTAACGTACCCTACCGTCTCGTGTACCAAAGGGTCCCTAACGTCCAAATAACCATAGCCGCAAATCCAATACGTCCAATTCAAGCTCACAATATAACCTCACAATATAATAATACGGATCCAAGTCCGATGTCCAAATCCCTTCACTAAAACAAAAGTATTTTAGGTTTCATATTTATTAGCCCGGTTTATATAAACGTTAGACGAAACAAGTACCAAACTATATAACTATAACGAATAATCCATAAAATCCACGAAAGTCACCGAGTCACACCGGGTCAACCCGGCGTTGACTGGTCAACTGTTGTTCAAAGGGGGCCCACACGAGTCAACAATATACCAATTTCATCAAATCACATTAAATAATCCATTAATAAATAAATAAATCAAAATAAATATATAATATGTATATATACATATACATCGATACATATATAAATAAATAAATAATTTATAAAAAAATTTATAAATAAATATTTCGAGATAAATTAAAATATATATATATATTTATATATTTAATAGTTTTTCGGAATTAAATAAATAATAAAATAATTAATATTTTTATAAAATATTTTCGGATAAATAAATAAAATTATAAAATTTATAAAATATTTCGAAATAATAAAAATATTTTCGGAAATATTATTTTTAATAAATAAAAATACGAAAATAGTATTAATAATATTTTAATGTTTTTAAATAAATAAATACAAATAAATACGAAATAAATAAGTAAATAAGTAAAATAAATAAAAAAAAATACAAAAGGGTGCGTTTGGGTTGTTACCGAGCAAGAAAGAAAGAAAAAGAAAGTGGGGGTGAGTGGTGGTGGCTCACGGTGGTGGGGGAGCGGCGGTGGTGGTGTTTCGGGGTGTTCGGGGTAGTTTTGATTAAATCGACTTGTACAACCGGAACGGGGACGTCCCGATCTATAAAATATAAAAAGTTGGATTTTTAGGTTGGCCGTAAAATATTCCGGTGGACGGAAAAAGTCGTCGGCGGCGACGGTTTGGGGTGGTCGGTCGGCCAGAAAAAGAAAGAAGAGAGAGAGAGAGAGAGAGAGAGAGAGAGAGAATTTTGGGTGGTGTGTGTGTTTTAATATGTAAAATGAGAAAATAAATAAATAAAAGGTTTATATATTAAAATAAAAAGGGGTGAAATGAAAATATGGATTGAGAGGGTGGATAATGAAAATAAGATAATGGACCATATGTGTCAACGTAGTCAAACTTCTCACGAAAATGCTTCGGGGCTCAAACGACATAGCAAACTGACTCGAAAAATTACGAAACTTGCGCCATTGTTCACGAAATAATTTCTCCAATAAAATCAAGCATAAACTTCAGAGTTTTTCTCACTCAAAATAAATCAAATAATTTGGCAAATGCAATACAATTCGAGTTTTCTAGGTTGTGCTGAGTCAATCAAGAAATAAATTCTCGTTTCCAATATATCTCACGCTTCTCAAGCCCAATTTAACATGTATTAAAAGTTTAAAAGTATCTCGTGTACGAAAATAGATATTTGGCTAGAAATAGGTTTTAGGAAAAGTACCAGGTGTTACATAACATACATCATATTTAGAAATCCGTCCCGGATTTAGTTCAAGTCACCAATCCCGGCTTTGAAAAGATTTGGGTACTTGCGTTTAAATTCATCCTCGCGTTCCCAAGTGTACTCAGGTCCTCTCTTGGAATTCCAATGAACTTTTACAAGAGGAATACGACTCTTCTTCAATCGCTTAACCTCGCGATCCATAATCTCAACAGGTTCTTCAACAAAATGCAATTGTTCATCAATCTCAATCTCCTCAAGCGGAATCACCGCAGTCTCATCGATCAAACACTTCTTCAAATTCGACACGTGGAAAGTAGGGTGAACCCTACTAAGCTCGGGTGGCAATTCCAGCTTATAAGCCATGGCACCAATCCTTTCCAAAATCCTAAAAGGTCCAAGGTATCGAGGATTCAACTTTCCTCTCTTACCAAACCTGATCACACCTTTCTAAGGCGATACTTTCAACATAACCCGATCTCCTACCTGAAACTCCAGGGGTTTACGCCTCACATCTGCGTAACTCTTCTGACGGTCACGAGCTACTTTCAATCGCTCTTTAATCTGAGCAATCTTCTCAGTCGTCTCACGGACCAAATCCGGACCAATAAGCTGTGCTTCTCCCACTTCATCCCAACAAATGGGTGAACGACACTTTCGGCCATAAAGTGCCTCAAACGGTGCAGCTTTAATACTCGCATGATAACTGTTGTTGTAGGAAAACTCAACCAAAGGCAAATGGACATCCCATCCATTCCCGAAATCAATCGCACACGCGCGTAGCATATCTTCCAAAGTCTGAATGGTTCTCTCGCTTTGGCCATCGGTCTGTGGATGGTAAGCGGTACTCATATCGAGATGCGATCCAAACGAATCCTGAAGCGACTGCCAGAATTTCGAAGTAAACCTGCTATCCCTATCGGAGATAATAGACACTGGTGCTCCATGCCGAGAAACTATCTCTTTCACGTAGAGCCTAGTCAACTTATCCATGCTATAGTTCTCCCTGATCGGCAAGAAGTGAGCAGATTTCGTCAATCGGTCGACTATTACCCAAATAGCATCAAATCCAGTAGCAGTCTTAGGTAGCTTGGTGATAAAATCCATCGTAATCCTCTCCCATTTCCATTCTGGGATCTCGGGTTGCTCTAGCAGACCAGACGGTTTCTGATGTTCGGCTTTTACCTTGGCACAGGTAAGACACTTACGGACATAATCGGCAATCTCAGCCTTCATATTGGGCCACCAATATAACTTCTTCACATCCTGATACATCTTATCAGATCCTGGGTGAATAGAATACTTGGACTTATGAGACTCAAGCAAAATCAAATCTCTCAGTCCTCCAAACAATGGCACCCAACTTCTTCCTTTATAACACAAAGTTCCATCCGATCGTTTCTCCAACTTCTTTTTCTCGATCATCCCATCAAGTTTCTCTTCCTTGAGATCTCCTTGTCTCACGACTTCCTCTTGGGCTTGTAAAATCTGGGCGGGTAAATTCGAATTGATCGTCAAAACTAAAGCTCGAACACGTAGTGGCTTTAACCGTTCCTTTCGGCTCAAGGCATCAGCCACGACGTTCGCTTTTCCCGGGTGATATCGAATCTCGCAATCATAATCGCTCAACGTCTCTAACCATCGTCGTTGTCGCATGTTCAACTCCTTCTGATCCAAAATATGCTGTAAACTCTTGTGGTCGGTATAGACAACACACTTCGTACCGTAAAGGTAGTGTCTCCACAACTTAAGTGCAAAAACCACGGCTCCTAATTCCAAATCATGAGTGGTATACTTCTCCTCATGAGTCTTAAGCTGTCGGGAAGCATAAGCCATAACCTTCCCTCGTTGCATCAAAACTGCTCCTAATCCTTGATACGAAGCATCACAATAAACCACAAAATCCTCCACTCCATCTGGCAAAGCCAATATCGGTGCACTACAAAGCTTCTGCTTCAAAATCTGAAATGCTTTCTCTTCTTCCTCCCCCCATTCATACTTCTTATCCTTGTGAGTCAACGCAGTCAACGGTTTGGATATCTTGGAGAATCCCTCGATGAATCTCCTGTAATACCCAGCCAATCCTAGAAATTGACGAATTTCTGTGGCATTAACAGGCGTTGCCCATTTCTCAATAGCCTCAATCTTAGCGGGATCCACATGTAATCCTTCACTATCAATCACATGACCCAAAAATTGTACCTTGCGAATCCAAAATTCGCACTTAGAGAACTTCGCGTACAACTGCTCGTCCTTGAGCAACTTGAGAATCGTCGCCAAATGTCGCTTATGTTCTTCCTCACTCTTGGAGTAAATCAAGATATCGTCGATGAAGACTATCACGAACTTATCCAAATAAGGCTTGCATACTCGGTTCATGAGATCCATAAATACTGCAGGCGCGTTGGTCAAAACAAACGGCATAACTTGAAACTCATAATGACCATAACGGGTCCTGAACGCTGTATAACACCCCCATTTTCAGGTTTGCAGCGGAAGGGTCATGGGGTGCTATATATCGATCACATAGTACAAACATAATAAACAAGTTTTCATACAAGAAATATTTAATAAACATAAACCTTGAAAGGTTATTATGTTTTACAAGAAGTCCCAAAAGTTTACAAAGTTTAAAAGATACAATGATAATAAAAGTCTTTAACATTTTAGAACATAAAACATTTAAAAACATGAGCCATCTTTAATCGATAATCTTTCCTTGCGCGGCCCATCCAAGCTGAGGTACTTACGGACCTGAGATAAAACATGCTAAAAGTCAACAAATAATGTTGAGTGAATTCATAGAGTTTATATACTTGGACTTATGAGACTCAAGCAAAATCAAATCTCTCAGTCCTCCAAACAATGGCACCCAACTTCTTCCTTTATAACACAAAGTTCCATCCGATCGTTTCTCCAACTTCTTTTTCTCGATCATCCCATCAAGTTTCTCTCCTTGGAGATCTCCTTGTCTCACGACTTCCTCTTGAGCTTGTAAAATCTGGGCGGGTAAATTCGAATTGATCGTCAAAACTAAAGCTCAAATACGTAGTGGCTTTAACCTTTCCTTTCGGCTCAAGGCATCAGCCACGACGTTCGCTTTTCCCGGGTGATATCAAATCTCGCAATCATAATCGCTCAACGTCTCTAACCATCGTCGTTGTCGCATGTTCAACTCCTTCTGATCCAAAATATGCTGTAAACTCTTGTGGTCGGTAAAGACAACACACTTCGTACCGTAAACGTAGTGTCTCCACAACTTAAGTGCAAAAACCACGGCTCCTAATTCCAAATCATGAGTGGTATACTTCTCCTCATGAGTCTTAAGTTGTCGGGAAGCATAAGCCATAACCTTCCCTCGTTGCATCAAAACTGCTCCTAATCCTTGATACGAAGCATCACAATAAACCACAAAATCCTCTACTCCATCTGGCAAAGCCAATATCGGTGCGCTACAAAGCTTCTGCTTCAAAATCTGAAATGCTTTCTCTTCTTCCTCCCCCCATTCATACTTCTTATCCTTGTGAGTCAACGCCGTCAACGGTTTGGATATCTTGGAGAATCCCTCAATGAATCTCCNTCGTTTGTCAGGATCAAAGAACTCACGAGCAACTCAACATCTTCTAACTTATGTTTTAACTTCTTTACTTTTGAGCCTTAATGTCTCAATCATCCCATTCTCGAACAGGTTTCCCAACAATTCAACCTCATCTTATTCTTATCTTGTTGTCGTTCTACTAAAACCAAATCAAAACGATCAAGTAAATTCATGCGGTTATGTGCAAGTCTCCTAGATACAAAAGGGAAAAAGAACGTTCTCCTTCAAGTTCTCTCACCACCATTTGCCTTTCTAGTACCTTAACCTTTCCATAAAGAGAGTTGATATCTCTCCTCATGTAACTAGGCACGAGTTCTTCGGCCTCATAAATGATAGGAGCAGAAGAGGATGATCCACCTCTCTCATAAATACCTCTAGGAAACATAAGTCTAGCAAGTGGTACTTGTGTAATAGCACCCCATGACCCTTCCGCTGCAAACCTGAAAATGGGGGTGTTATAGATTGGTATCAGAGCACAAACATAATAAACAAGTTTTCATACAAGAAATATTTAATAAACATAAACCTTGAAAGGTTATTATGTTTTACAAGAAGTCTCAAAAGTTTACAAAGTTTAAAAGATACAATGATAATAAAAGTCTTTAACATTTTAGAACATAAAACATTTAAAAACATGAGCCATCTTTAATCGATAATCTTTCCTTGCGCGGCCCATCCAAGCTGAGGTACTTACGGACCTGAGATAAAACATGCTAAAAGTCAACAAAAAATGTTGAGTGAATTCATAGAGTTTAGTAATAATAAAGTGAATACAAGTATCATTCATCGGGTAACAAGTATGATCAGTACTTGTCGGTTATTAGATTATAACATAGAGCTCATGAAACCGAACCTTAACCAAGTTTATCATTTGCCCCGGTAGGGTAATATTTGCCATTTACCTCATATTCTCAATATTATATGACCGTTGAAAAATGAGAGCTACTCATTCGGCCAGGCTGGTCAATGCCCAATATGCATATTTATAATATTAGCGTTTACACAAAATTAACGGTTCATGATGGGGACTTAATTGGCAAGTGTTACTCATTATCTTATAATCATGTATTCGGGTCAAGCATACCAAAAGCTACTTGTATTCGTTTTGTAAAACTAGCATGTATCCCCCTCGCGAGGTTTATAAATCATTTAAAGTTTAAAAGCGAGGCTATAAACTCACTTGTAGTGTTGGAGCTAAGAGTAAGGAATGGATATGTCAAATAAGGCGCGTTCACAATCCGCAACCTATCATGATTAAATATTTTCTAACTTAGATTTAATAATAAAAATGTTATGAATGCAAATGTATATGTCATTTATACCACTCTTATGTACTCAAAATATATCGTTGTTGAAAATAAAGTTTTACATCTACGTATAAGGTGAATATGGATATTACTTGTTGTTGGTATTTCTAGTAAAACAATAACTTTCGAAAAATCATAACTAATTCGTTATAAGTCCGTTTTTCAAGAATTTTATATCCCCGGTTAGCTCTAAACAAATACTAATACATTTTTATCATGTTGGTACATTTTAATGAAGGTTAGGGACCTGTTTTCATTGAAAACTTTATTACATCAGCAACATAAATTTCAGATTTTATAAGAAACACTAGTAACTTGTTTCTAGCGTAAATTTCTCGTTTCAAACTCATTTTAGTCCGTTCTTTTTGCTATGGTTTCCTTTTAGTCTTAACTTTCTGAGTACCTTGTCAAAAATAAGTCATGAGTTGCTGAGTTTTCCAGAATTTAGAAAAATGTCCAGGTGGTCTCAAAATGGTTAAACATAATTTGGTATAACTTGTTTTTAGCATAACTTTTTCGTTATAAACCCGTTTTTACCCGTTCTTTCGGCCATGGCTTCATCTTAAAATGTATTTTCTTTATCTTAGGTCAAAAATGGGTTCCAACCTACTGAGTTTTCTGTATTTTCAAATTATGACCAGAAGCTTGTTTTTAATGTCCATTAGGGTTTTCTCATCCTATAACTATTCTAATTTCACCATCAATTCAATCCAACAATCCCATAAACTACCATACACCTCCTCAAGGTGTCATGGGTTCCTAATAAACATCAAAACATCACCACACCAAAACTCTACATATCTATATATCAAAAGTTTAATAAAACATAAGATTTGAGTGGTACAAATTTCATCTACTTGCATGCATATATAATTTAATTAAAATGTGGTAGAAATATACCAAGAACCATGAAAGTATAATAATTTACTCACTTGGAAGATTACTAGTTATTTAGCAAGAAAACCCTAATTAATCCATAGGTTTATATTTCAAAACCTTGTAATGGATATCTATGAGTACTTGTAATAACTTGTTCTTGGAAAATCTTGAACTTATGGTGGACTTGGATGGGGAACGAGCTAGGGAGCACCAAGGAAGAGAGAAAAATTTTCTTGAGTGATAATAACTATGTTCTAAGTGTTTGGTTGCATGCAAGGTTGGTAAGGAAAAGAGATAGTGGACTTGTAGGTGGGATTTGTGTTATACAAGTGTCCCTAAGGACTTCCTTGGCCGGCCACCTTGCTAGGAGTGGGGCAAAGTTATAAATTTTGTCCCACTTTGTTTTTACGGGGTACCGTTTAGTGCATAGCTCGAGTAGTTTTGACGTTTTCGGGTACCGGGTTAATTAGAAATAATTTTTAATGGTACCATAGTGATGAAATACTATTGTAAAAATTATGAAAATATAATTTTAGTAGATGATGAGTTTTTCAATAACTTTCACATTATTACTACGAATGCTTTCGTAGTTATATGTTTTTGATAGTTTTAAGTAATTAGTTCCTAAAATAAAAGTGAAAGTGACTTTTTAAATTAGGATTTCAAGGGAAAAAAAATAGTGGACTACAAGAAATGTAGAGTTGACATATATAGTCGTAGTGAAAGAATTGGATGTTTACGGATAGCTTTCTACGAAGTTGGTTTATTAGAAATAGAATAGTTATTAAATAAACTATTATTTAAAATATAAGACATGAATTTTTGAGAAATGTCACACGCTGTCTTGGGAATACCCTCTTCCCGAACTCTGAGTTGGTGATAACCGGACCTCAAGTCTATCTTAGAGTAGTAACTCGATCCTTTGTAACTGATCAAACAGATCATCAATCCTTGGTAGCGGGTAGCGGTTCTTCACCGTCAACTTGTTCAACTCACGGTAATCAATACACATCCTGAACGATCCATCCTTCTTCTTCACAAACAATACCGGAGCTCCCCAGGGCGAAGAACTAGGTCGAATGAATCCTTTATCCAACAATTCTTGCAATTGCTTGGACAATTCCTCCATCTCCGACGGTGCTAGTCGATACGGTGCGCGCGCAACAGGTGCGGCTCCTGGAAATAAATTGATGCGAAACTCCACTTGTCGAGCTGGCGGAAGTCCCGGCAAGTCTTCAGGAAAATCACGCACTACAGGAACATCCTCGAGTCGCTTCTCTCCCGACTCCTTCTTAGCCACATGTGCTACGAATGCATGATATCCTTTCCCGATGTATTTCATGGTTTTGATACACGATATGATATTCAGGCGAGTTCCACTCCTATCGCCTCGAACAATCAAAATCTCACCGTTAAGAGGGATATGAACAACTCGTTCTCCACAAACAATACTCGCTTGATGCTTGGATAACCAATCCATTCCAATCACTACGTCGAAACTCCCAAGCTTAATCGGCATCAAATCAATACTAAACGGGTGGTCTAAAAGGTAAAGGGTACAGCCATGGATCACAGTACGGGTATCAACTATGTTATTATTAGCTAACTCAATGCTAAAGCTGACATCTAATGGGGTTGGGGTAAGCCGGAGTAACGGCGCAATCTTAGAAGATACAAAACTCCTAACGTACCCTACCGTCTCGTGTACCAAAGGGCCCATAACGTCCAAATAACCATGGCCGCAAATCCAATACGTCCAATTCAAGCTCACAATATAACCTCACAATATAATAATACGGATCCAAGTCCGATGTCCAAATCCCTTCACTAAAACAAAAGTATTTTAGGTTTCATATTTATTAGTCCGGTTTATATAAACGTTAGCCGAAACAAGTACCAAACTATATAACTATAACCAATAATCCATAAAATCCACGAAAGTCACCGAGTCACACCGGGTCAACCCAGCGTTGACTGGTCAACTGTTGGTCAAAGAGGGCCCACACGAGTCAACAATATACCAATTTCATTAAATCACATTAAATAATCCATAAATAAATAAATAAATCAAAATAAATATATAATATGTATATATACATATACATCGATACATATATAAATAAATAAATAATTTATAAAAATTTTTATAAATAAATATTTCGGATAAATTAAAATATATATATATATATATATATATATATATATATATATTTATATATTTATATATTTAATAGTTTTTCGGAATTAAATAAATAATAAAATAATTATTATTTTTATAAAATATTTTCGGAAATATTATTTTTAATAAATAAAAATACGAAAATAGTATTAATAATATTTTTAATGTTTTTAAATAAATAAATACAAATAAATACGAAATAAATAAGTAAATAAGTAAAATAAATAAAAAAAAAATACAAAAGGGTGCGTTTGGGTTGTTACCGAGCAAGAAAGAAAGAAAAAGAAAGTAGGGGTGAGTGGTGGTGGCTCACGGTGGTGGGGGAGCGGCGGTGGTGGTGTTTCGGGGTGTTCGGGGTGGTTTTGATTAAATCGGCTTGTACAACCGGAACGAGGACGTCCCGATCTATAAAATATAAAAAGTTGGATTTTTAGGTTGGCCGGAAAATATTCCGGTGGCCGGAAAAAGTCGCCGGCGGCGGCGGTTTGGGGTGGTCGGTCGGCCGGAAAAAGAAAGAAGAGAGAGAGAGAGAGAGAGAGAATTTTGGGTGTGTGTGTGTGTTTTAATATGTAGAAATGAGAAAATAAATAAATAAAAGGTTTATATATTAAAATGAAAAGAGGTGAATGAAAATATGGATTGAGAGGGTGGATAATGAAAATAAGATAAGGGACCATATGTGTCAACGTAGTCAAACTTCTCACGAAAATGCTTCGGGGCTCAAACGACATAGCAAACGGACTCGAAAAATTACGAAACTTGCGCCATTGTTCACGAAATAATTTTTCCAATAAAATCAAGCATAAACTTCAGAGTTTTTCTCAAACTCAAAATAAATCGAATAATTTGGCAAATGCAATACAATTCGAGTTTTCTAGGTTGTGCTGAGTCAATCAAGAAATAAATTTTCGTTTCCAATATATCTCACGATTCTCAAGCCTAATTTAACATGCATTAAAAGTTTATAAGTATCTCAGGTACGAAAATAGATATTTGGCTAGAAATAGGTTTTAAGAAAAGTACCAGGTGTTACAAATGGTGGGAATTGCTGGTGGGATAATATCGGGTATGTCATCTAAAAAGGTATAGGTAGGTGGTAAAGTGGGTTAAGACGAACCGTAAGGAAAAACAGTCTCATCAAATGTAACATGACGAGAAATGATGATTTTATTTGTTTTCAAATCAAGACAACGATACCCGCGATGATTGGAAGCTTGTCCTAAATAGATTGAAGGTGTGGCACGTGGTTCAAGCTTGTGGTTGGTGTGAAGGTGAGGATAACATAAACACCCAAAGGTACGTAAAAGGATATAGTCAGGGTTGGTTCCAAACAAGCGGGTATAAGGGATTTCATTGTTAATGGCAGTAGAGGGTAAAAAGTTTAATAGGTGGGTTGCCACATTGAGAGCTTCAACCCAAAAAGTAGGTGGAAGGTTGGCTTGAAAAAGTAAGGTTCGAATGAGGTTATTGATAGTACGAACCATGCGTTCAGACTTGCCATTTTGTTGGGATGTTTTTGGACACGAAAAACGAAACTGAATGCCATTGTCAGCAAAAAGTTTATGAAGGTTACGGTTGTCAAATTCACCACCATGATCACACTGAAATGAACGAATTTGTAACACCCCAACCCGATAAGGGTAGAAGCACTACATTACGGTGACATATCAAAGCATATACAGACATACAACATAAGTAATACAAAAGAATTCCAAAGGTTACAAAGTCATAATCTGGAATACAAGGTTACAAAAGAACAATAATCCATGCTAAGTCTAAAAATGCCAAAGCTCCCACTAATCCAAAGCTATCAAAGTGTAGTCTTCTAAGTCCAAAATACTCTCCATTCATAACCCAGCTTCCTACTAAAACCTGCCGCAGGAAAAGAAATGCGGCTGAGCTTAAAAAGCCCAGTGAACATATATAACAACGGAGTAATAATGAAACAGAAACGAATACTGAGTAAGGTGCAACTGAAATAACAGAAACAAAATCAAGGTAATATGAAACAGAAATAAAAGGTAAGGTAAGGTTTAGTCATCTACCACGAGCCCAGAACAGATATAACAGATATGATTGCCTTCAAATAATGCCTTCAATATAATCATATCATAGTCGTACATATGTAGGGGAGTCCTACCAGATAATAATAATATGTAGGGGAGTCCTACCAGAGTTGTGAAGGACGTGCATGCACGCAGCATCAATCACCAGATACAGATAACAGACAAACAGAAACAGATCTAGGATGCATCCATACGCCCCCACAGAAAACAGACTGGCCATAATAATCATATCATAAAGCGCGCATATCACATAACAGAAAAGGGGACGTGACAGAACATCACTCCTCTGCCCTAGAGTCATGTCAGAGGTGCATCACTGACACGGACATGGAACCCCCATGCCTAGTGAAACAAACTTTGGCTCGGGTGTCAAACTAAACTAGGTCAAACAGAATAGGTCAAACAGAAATAGGTCAACAGAATGTCATAAAATGACACAGATCATAAGTTATCATATAGTCATATCAAAAGGTCCAAATCAGAAGGTCCAAAATCAGAAAGTTCAGATAGCAAAGGTTCATAGCAAAAGGTTCAGAAACAAAATAGGGTTTCATAGCAATGGCATAGGGAACCCTAAACAGAATGAAAGATCAAAAGAGAAGAATTCATGAGAAACCTTTACTGAAAAGGTCAGAATATCTGTACCTTATTCGGAATAGCAAACAGACACATAGATAGCAAATACTGATAGGGTCAGATCACTCCTTCTTCGCACCTAAAGGAGTAGAAGACAAAATTACTGGTCGGTTCTTATAATTCAGATTACTGTTTTTAGTTATCTTTCCATTTTAGGTAACTTTCCATAAATAGCATATTTCTATATTTAGTGACTTTCCCGATTTAGTAACTTTCTATTTTTAGCAGGTTTCCAGAATTAGTAAGTTCCCATTTTTAGAAAGTTTCCTTATTTAGTAAGTTTCCAAAAATAGCAGGTTTCCAAAAATAGAAAGTATCAACTTTATTATTGCTTTAAGTTATGAAATATATTTATTTATGGAATTAGGGTTTGTTTTAACTTATTATGATAATTTAGGGTTTAATATGTCAACTCTCCAAAATTAGGGTTTACTATGAAAATATACTAAAGTTAAAGGTTAACTATGAAAATATAACAAGTTTATAATATTTACACAAGTAATCCATGAATTTACATAATTTACTATTTAAATTCTCAAGTTAACCAAATTACATTTTAAACCTTTAACATGTATTAATTTCAAATTAAGTCCTTATAAATACATAATTTACAATTAAGTCCAAAAGAATTTCATATTTACCAAACAAGCATATTATTTTACCAAGTTTCAGATTATCACCTTAGAGTTTATGTATAGTACCATTTAGCCCCTCAGATTTTTAGAATTTACACAATTAGCCCTTTAAGTTTATAAAACTTATTAATTAAATCAAAATTTCATAATAATTACACATTAGGCCCATAAATACTCAAAATTACACAAAACATTCTTAATCTTATTTTACTCAAAATGGCTTCAAGTTTCCAGAATTTACACTTTTAGTCCCTCAAATTTAATTAAACACAAATCGGATATTAATTATATATATATATA
>LBNU01009451.1:59592-84339 GCA_014162995.1 Artemisia annua
GTTCATGCCCCAAAAATTCGTTAACTATATTTAGGTTTAGTCACTTTTTTAGGGTTTATTCACAAACACCTTATAGATCATGCATGCTTCGTTTTTATTATTTTATTTGGACCATATGATGTAAGAAACATGAGAAAAATACCAACCAATTATTGGACATGTAGAAAGGGCGTGACGAATTTGATCTTTATCGAGCAACACAACACAAAATATTCCCACGAGCTCACGAATGATCCCACGACCTTGTAACAATTTTTCACAGTCATATATGATGTAAGAACTCATAGAAAATGGAAACGAAATTATAAAGTGTTGATGGATCGAAACAAGTTTTTACCTTACTTTTGAATAAATTCGACAAACAACAGATATAGGCTCTTGTAATTCGTCGTATTATTTTTCTTGGCTTCCTTGGGATAGGTTGACTTAGGAAATTGGAAAATTGGTTAGGCTCTCCAGAAAAATTCGAAGAAGAACACACGAATTGTTTTTGGGTTTTTGTTATCTCTCGGTAAAATTTGGAAGAGAAAATAAGGATGTGATTCTAAATAAAAGGAATGACCGGATATATGGGAGTGATTAGCCACAATTTCGGTCCAAGGAAATCACAACATTAATTTTGGTTTACCTTCCTAAATTATTTTGTGTTTATCCTTAATTTAAATAATTATACACATTTATTTAAATATACCGAAAATAAAATTAATAAAAGTATAAATATACAAATCGTTTTCTATTTTATTTTTGTAGTACATAATGAATTTTTGGACATACAAAATTATTAGAAGCCTTGTCAAATTTTTATTTAAGTTTTAGATGTAACTTATTTGGTATAATTTGGATTTATTTAACTTAATATACTTTTTAATTAAATTTTTGAAGTTGTGAGGGCATTTTGGTCATTTTACATGTTATCAAAGTTTCAGGTGTTACAGAATTTCACACTTGAACTGAGTACGAACATAGGTACGAAACAATACAAACTTAGACAAAACATCAGATTTATTAAGCAAAGGATAAACCCAAACAAACTGCGAATAGTGATCTAAAAACAAAACATAGTATTTAAACCCTGAAAGACTTGGTATGGGTGAAGTCCACACATTTGAGTGAATAATGTCAAAACAAGAAGTAACGACAGTATTAGAACGGACAAACGGAAGCCTCACATGTTTGCCAAGTCGACAAGCATGACAAAGCACATGAGGTTTCTCCTTATTGTACGAAATAAAATTATTGGAAACAAGACGACGTAGCACGTTACTTCCTGGATGACCAAGACGTTGGTGCCATGTATGCTGACTAACAAGGAAAACATGAGGAATCGGAGAAGGAGGAGTAACCGGATAAAGATCCCTTGTGCTATCACATCGGAGAAGCACCCGATGCGTCATGAAATCCTTAACCGAAAAGCCAAATGCATCAAATTCAATAGTGCAATTATTGTCACGAACAAACTGACGAACAGAAATAAGATTTTTTACAATATGGGGAGTTATAAGGACATTATTTAGGTGAAGGGATTTAAAGGGAGTTGGCAAAATAGTATGGCCCGTATTAGTGACGGGTATAGAATGACGGTCACCAACCGAGATAGATGGATACATACACGTATTAAAAATTTCACTAAGACTATTAATTGAATTATTGAGATGAGAGCTCGCACCAGTATCCATATTCCAAGCGCCATTGTTCGGGTCTTTAAGCGTCATAGCATTAAATACATGTGGCAAGAAAGTTTCATGTCCCACTTTATTACTATATATACTAAATAGCGTCAAATCTCTGCCTTCTGATTGGTAGCATGTATTCAGCCTAATATTGGGTTGGCCCAATCCATTGCAAATCCGGTAACTTAGCCGCTTTTCGTTTTTTTCTCTTTTCCTTTTTTCAACATTTGACGTTTGATATCGACCATCGCCTGGCCTCGCATACTTATCTTCTTGCTAACTTTCTTCTCAAACTGCTAACGTTCTTCTCTTGGAATTGCCAACGTTGTTGGTAACCCTTTCCCAAATCGTTCAGACTCTTTAAAAACCCTGCGCCTATGAGCCATCCGATTACTAATTATGCTAATCATGGTTTTTATAATATCGATATTTGCTTCCCTCTCTTGCATAAGAAGATAATCCAACATGTCCCCTAAACAGTTAGAACCGGCATCTTTTTCAGTCGGCTACGGTGACTAATGTGACGAAGATACTTCAAGGTAAGGGAACGCCTTTTTTATGCGAAAATTTTTGGACTGCTACCTGGGCTGGCCTACTCTTATACACGCAGTCCATCCAAAAAAAAAAAAACAGTGCACTTCCATAAATTTCCCTCCATATTTTGACATTTTGTATAAATAACCCACAATCAGCTTTTCAGTTTTGCTGCTCCTGAATTGATACACTATAGTCCCTGCCCTGCCGCAACGCGGCGTTTCGCAGCCATCCTTGTTAAATGCAATTTCCGATCTACTGTTTTGTCCCGAAGTGAGTTGCGCTTGCTGAAAATGAACCTGCGAGTTGGTAAAACCTGGTGGGCCAGTGGCATAGCTAATGGGCTGGACTGATGTAGTTTGATACATCACTGGTTGGCCGGTGTTAAAGCCTGGTGGGCCTGTTGGTTGTTGCTTTGCCAAACGTGAAAACCACATGGTTCTTTGTCTCAAATAGTCAAATAGAAGATAAGAAGAATAATACTAGTTGCTTTTTCAAACCAATAAACCAATTGCTGACGTTGAGATGATCAACTAATAAATAAATTCAAATAACCACCACTTGCTTTAGCTATAATGGGGACAGTTATGTGAATAATATCACTAACTAAAAATGCTGCAAAAGACCAACTCTAATAGCTTCACTAATGTTGGACCTTTATGTTGAACTCTTCTGGTGAAAGCCACGCACCAATTTTCAATAATGGAGTCAAATAAAAATTTATTGCAGGCTAACAAATCAACTATTTTTAATTTGCAAAATAAAACCTAATATATAAATATTTTGCGTCCGGTTATTTGTTAAAAACACAAATTACACCATCAAAACACAAATCTTTTTAGCTTTTAATAAATAGGCACTTTGATAAACTTTGATAAATAAAATATTTTGCAAATTTGGTTTTCGGTTCATGTCCCTCTACCCGGTCAACTCAAGATTTAGTTTTTTTTACACCCGTAGTTTTAGGGTTCTTTGTTGGATACTACCGAGTAGGGGTGTTTAAAAGCTGATCACTCTGACTCAACCACAAAGGGTGACCTAGCAATTAGAATACTGACCTCCAAAGAGGAGTTCAATGGTTCGAATCTAACAAGGAGAAACCTAATCCCTTTATGGCCACAAAGTTTCACCTGACTTCAGACTATCTAAAAAGATAGTCGCCCTGGGATTAGTCGGCTTTGTAATGTCGATTAANTCGGGTTGACCCGAATGATAAATAAGTGTTCGGGTAATTCGGGTTCGGTCCAGTACGGAGCAACTTTTTTTGACATCTCTGACCCACCCGTAGGTTTGGTTCGGGTCGGGGTCTGTGAACCTTCCCTAACCCCTTTACCGCTATTGTGCACTTGGACCATAAACCCTAACTAACTAGTCACTAGAATCACAAATTTTATATTGACCTGCAATACCCAGTAACTGATAATATCAGGAAACATGTCTGAAAACAAGGTTGTATTTAATAAACCAAATGACACTGATGACGACTCTGACGATGATACTGTTTGTTTGGGTGAATCCTTCTTCATGAACGACAAGTATATATATCTCTTATACTTTTTATAATTTGTTTTAGTAAATTTATATATATAAAATTGTTGTGTGTAATTAATGTAGTTATGAGCTGACTACATTTACATTTGGGTCTCATGTCCTTGAGCTTCTTTGTCTCCAATCTGCTTCCAGTAAGTTCCCTTTTCTTTCGTATAATCCAAATGTAGTTAGTGTAATGTTCCTGTATGGTACGTGTACCTCAAAAATTACACGTCCGCCTATGTCCCTGTACGAAATGTGTACATTACGCTTTTTCAGATTGATGATATTGCGATTTTTTTTATTTATTTACAGTACAGTAGTATTTATAAACAACCACTTCAGGTTTGGGATTTAGGGGGTATTTGTTTAAGCTTATATTTGGGCTTATACGCTTATTTGACTTCGGCTTCTATTACATAAGCCCAAACGTCTTATTTTGAGTCTTATGGGCTTATATAAGTTTATCATACCATAATAAACTTAGGCTGTGTTTGTTTTTTATTTTTTTGCCTCTTAACAGCCTCTGAATGGGCACTGTGTCTGAATCGGTCAGACATTTTGACGTTCAGACCGTTTGTTTTTTATTTTCCGTTCAGACGCGTTCAGATGCAGTAAGATCTTAATGGTTTAGACTTGAGAGGGGTGTCTGAATGCGTCTTGTTGCCTCTTGCTGACACAAATAAAAACAAAAAAAAAATTAGTACGAGCAAGCAAATGTGCGGTTCAAAACTGAGTTTTTTTTTCCCGTTCAGATGCGGTCAGATTCAGACATTTACGCATCAGATTCAGATTCAGATGTGCGGTTCAGATGTGCGGTTCAGATTCAGATTCAGACCCTCTTAACAAACAAACACCACCTTATATAAGCCCATAATAAATAAGCCGGAAAATTGGGGCTTATGAAATATAAGCCGAAGTCAAATAAGCTTATAAGCCCAAATATAAGCTTAATCTCAAATAAGCCTTTGAACAACCTACTCACTCGCTTATTTTTCCCCAAAAAAACCTATAGGCAAAAGCATTTTGTATGAGCCAAACACTTTAAACTACTTATCGGCTAAAATTATACAGATTAGCTCTTAAGCAGATAAAAATAAGCAATCCCAAACACCGTCATAGGCTTGCTGATTGATGTTTGATAATAACCCATGTGGTGGACAACATACTTTTATAACTGAGAATAGTGGTTGGTTGCAAGTGATAATTGAGTTGTTTTCTTCTTCTCAGTTACTTTCTACTTTTCTGTTTTAATAATTACTTATCATGTCTTGAGTGAAAAAAATTGTAGCCCGTGCCTAAGAAATCAATGTAATCTGAGCCAGAGTTATGTGGACAAATGAATAGCGTGTCTTTAGAGAACTATTAGAAAAACAATTTCGGTCCATTTTCCATCATTTTGGACAAGAATTCACAGTGTCATTATCACTTTGTAGATTCATTTGTTGGCAGCATAGCCTCGATGGGGGTCGAGATACAAGAATAGATGGTAATCTCTATACTATGTACTATTTCTTAGAGCACATAGGTATTTTCTACTATACGGCCTAGCACATACACAAAGTAGGTGTTTATGTTCAGTTGTTCACTAAGGTATGAACTTGCACACAAAGTAGGTGTTCTGTTTTCTATGTGTGAACACGAATGACTTGAAGGAACTGAAAAGTATCAAACCCTGGCCTCACCACTTTTACTGACCTCCTACCTAGACTTGAAACGAAGGGCAAGTGATATGTTGGAATAATGAACCATTTATAAGGTAGAATGTGGTATTAGCTAAGGTCATCTTAAGCACATTGATCAACCAATGTGGCTAGAAAATAAGAGATAACATGATACCTCTTACGAGATTACACATGGCAAACCGTTATAGACCTTTTTACTTTTTGCTGGGCATTGCACCTCATGTTAAGCACTTAAGCTTGTTGGCAGCATAGCACGTGCCAAACCTATCTCTTGTGGTCTCTTGTCAATAAGTAACTTTCAACATCAATGGTGTAGATGGACAGCCAAATTTCCGTATCATAAACTTTATATCTGCGTTCTACGCACCTTAATTGCTTAAGCCAATATGTTAAGCTCACCTCCGAATATGCTGTTATTGTTTAGTGTACTCATTGAAATATTCCTTGCTTTTCTTTTCACTTCAACAACTATAAAATGTGTTGTTATTTTATATAGTTCTTCTATATAATAGGTTATTAAAATTCGGCCAAACTTATAAACTGATGTAAAATATATGGTTGTAGCATAACTTTAGTAGTCGTATCACCTCGTTGTTGTTGCTTATTTTTTGTATAATAGAAAATACTTGCATAAAGTAATATCGTCAAGAAATTCACAATTTGTTTTAGTTGGATTAACTTTTTGGATTTTATAAAATGATACCGACTCTAAGATAACTTTTTTATGGTGCAGCTGATTTTGATTTAACGGGGCAGTTGGTATGGCCTGGTGCAAGACTGTTAAATGAATATATTTCAAATAATGTCGAGATTCTGCAAGGATGTTCTGCTGTGGAATTAGGATCTGGTATAGGTTAGTTATATTCAGAGACTACAATGTATTGTGTACTATATCTTTAATTTTTGTATGCAATTTATTGCCATTTGTATTCATTATTGATTTCCATATTCTGCAAGTGTATGTATGCACTGATCAGTACTATTTCTGTAGGCATTACTGGTATACTTTGTGGCAGATTTTGCCGCGAAGTCGTACTTACAGATCATAATGATGAAGTCCTCAAGGCATGGTTGCAAGATTTCATTCTTCTGCAATAAGAATATGGTAAGACTTGTATTTTCTGGGATTTAATTATTTACATTACTTTTCTTTTCAGATCTTGAAGAAAAATATAGCGCTTCATGAATCATCTGATAATCCTAAATCATGTGCTGGTAAGATTACTTGGTTAAATGGCAGCTTAGTACTTGGTATCTAATATCGAGATTTTTGTGTACAGCCTTAAGTGCGGAGAAACTAGAATGGGGAAACTCTGATCATCTCAACCAAATTCTAGAGAAGCATCCGGAGGGATTTGATCTGGTTCTTGGAGCCGATATCTATATCCTAATCACTTTATCATTTATGAATTATGAATTACGCGATACTAAGTTTTGGATGATAAAGAAGTTCTGATTCTGATTATCTGAGTATTTAGAGGTCAAATAAGCAATGTCATTCTAGTTGCACAAACCTAATCGTTGAAGGGTAAACCCCCTTACAGTAACCTAATTTGAAACTTTTGCACCAATCTCACAATCTTTCTCTCATTTTTTTCACAAGAATGTTTAAGTGGTCGTTTTTCATATTAGTTTCTTACATTACTGGAACACTCTTTTTATTATTACGATTTTAAACAAAAAAGCGCGTCTAAACAAAATTTCTACAACCTGTTATGTTACAACTGACTATCTGATTCTGAGTATCCAAAATAACATAATCATTTTCAAAATGCGTATCCAAACTCTTCCTTCAAAACTCATTTTCCTTGCAACTTTTCTTGTATCTATTTTTCATTAATTTACTGCTACAATAATAGTAGTACCAAGCAACTTGCATTATCACTTTGTACCTTTGGTACTGTACATACAAAATAACGACAGTCTTTGAAGTGAATTGTGTTGTGTAAACTGCATCATAACAAGTCATCCTTGACAATTTATACGCTTTCAGCAAAATAGTGTGCCTCCACTCTTCGACTCTGTGAAAGAGCTCCTCAGTAGACGTGGGAAAGAACGATGCAAATTCATTTTGGCATATGTCTCCCGTTCAAAAATGTAAGTGATTCATTCTTGTATGTCTGTCTGTAACATGTGTTTAATCTGAGTGCTTCTAGCACATGCACACCTGACCACATGATATAACAATAACTATGTAAGATTGAAGTTATACAACTGTGTACTTTCTAATGGTTCTAGTATTCTCAATTTTTGGTCACTAGGCCGATGCCAGCTTCTAGAATAGTTTGAGTTTCATGTGAACGAGTTTTTCATTCAGCTTATATGCATTAAAAGGTCTCTCAGCCAATAGTTGTGATGTGGGGCTGTTAAATAAGATATGTAAGAGCTTGGAATGAAGGACTAATTTGACATTCAACATATGGGGTTATAGTAGAGGACATATTGGTAATTTTTTTAGTTAAACTATCAAGAAATGAGTCAAGTGCAAAAACGTCCCTGGAAATTTCTCTATTTTCAGATATAGCCCCATTATTTGTACCCTTTAGGGATTGACACTAACCATTTTCTGTTGCATAGGCTACTTGTCTGTCATGTTACTTAGAAGACATATTGGTCATTATCGCAGTTTGGTTTTGAGTCCCTGTCGACGATATCACTCAAAAAAGCTGAGTGTTTTTTTTGCAGGCCATTAAAGTATAAAAGATAAATAGCTAGGAAATAGTAGCTAGATATAATGAGTATCAAGACTAACCTTTTACCCTTGTGAAAATGATATGATTGAAATTGTCACACTTAACATACGTATCACTTTTTATTATCAGTTTAATATCACCGGTAACAAAATAGATTACCTAGGTGTAAAATAAATTTGCTTCTAAATTGTTGCTTTACCTGATTTGAAATACTTTTACTGTCATTTTAGAAAACAACTTTTTATTTTCACAAAAGACGATCAGTTTCTTTAAATTTTATCTATTAAATATTCAAATTACCAGAATTTGTAAACGCCTAAACTTTCATAAACTAGTTATAACAACTTCAAACAGCGAAAGCACATCTGAACGCTATTTCCTATAGCTCGCTTACTACAGTTCATCACTATCACATTCATTTTAAAACGAAGATTCAAACACTGTCTGTCTCATCCTTTTGCAGGATGGACGTAATGGTTACAAAAGAAGCTATTCAACATGGGCTGCAGATCCATGAAGTTGATGGGACTCGATCAGTTATCGCAAATCTTGAGGGAGTTATATATGAGATAACACTTCAGTAGTTACGAAGATCCGAAACATATAAACATTGTCACTATTATAGTCCATTCTGAGCCTCTTTGTTTATGCAACAATCATTTTCATATTTCCTTGTATGTTGCATTTTAGAGATATCGATGAGGGATGATATTTTGATGTCTGTTGATTAACACAAGGTGATTAACTAAAGATAATACCCAAAGATAGGACTTAAACTCGGTTTCTACAAATCATGAAGAATAGCATGATCACATGGAGATCTCTATCTTTGCATGTATGCTCAATATTTTGTGTAGGACGAAATATTTTGTATGATTTAGAGTAAATGTAAACCCTTTTGTGTTCTGGCTGCTCAAAACATTGCAACATTTTGTGTTAAAGCTTTTCTTTCTGGTCCATAACAATCATTACATGATATTGATTGTGTTTTTATTTGGCCTGCAAAAGTTTACTTCTTATAAACGCATACTGAACAAAAATATAAAGATTTTTTTTTTTTTTTTTTTTTTAATTTTACTTTTACTTTCCCAATTGCACTTAAATTAACATATGCATCAATGTTGTCACTTTGACCCAAGGATAGTAGTCAATATAGAAAATTCTACTTAAGCTTAAGCAAAGTTGGACGAAGTCTAAGTGGAAACTGAGTCTGTGTGAAAGTTAGATCCCAAGAACGAGCGGTTATATATAGTTGCCATCGAGCTGGGGAATGCAACTATATATGCTGTAAACTGCACAATATTGTGGGTTCTCATGGATTTCTACCACATAGCTGAAGCGACTTGTTATGTATTAATTAGTTCTTCACTAGTTTAGGCATCTGTCTTTGTAAAAGCTCAAAAGTATCTACCCATTAGCTTTACATCACTAGTTATATTTCATATTTTGACAAATTTCCTGGGTGCCTATAGCTACGACCGCTAACAGGTATGCCCTGTATTATGGATAGGCAGCCGATTATGCGCCTGTTGCTTTTGCCACATAAAGCATTAACATAAAGTAGAAATTGAGTCAGTGCATAAATTTGCAATGTAGTTTACGAGTCATAAAAGATTAATAAGCCTTATCCTGGTAATGCAAAGCGATATTGATATTTACATATTTTAAAGGTAACCCAACAAAACATAAATCTGAAATCCTATAGACAAAATACTAATTATCCCCACTTCTACGCACCGATATGTGGAGCATTTACCGCCAGCTTTACTTGGATAATTTACACGTTTATACGAGTAAAAATGAATGACTTAAAAGAGAAGTAAAATGGAATTTCATCTGCTTGCTCATCCATTTGAATAAAAGTTTGCTCATCCTTCTTCCAAAATTCAAAAAGGCCTACTTCCCACCCTCAAAATCCTACATGTTATAACAAATTTAAAGTACACTCGAGGTTTAATGCTGAAACTAAAAGATAGCCAACTTACATAGGAGATTAATTAACAGAAACCCGCCAATATTTTACCAACATCAGTAATTCAGCACCAGGTTTTTACCAATCCTTGCCACCGTATTGATGCCACGTTTACAAATAGCATCAGCCAAAATAGATTCATACGTAAAGTTACCTAAGCAGGATTCCATAAACTTGAATTACCAGATGTAACCAGGTCCCTCCATCATATACATGTTCGGCTGCTGACTGCCATTTAACATCTGGAACACAAGTATCATGCAACTACAATGTAATATTCTCCATCTCAATGGGTGCTAATGATTCTGAGACGCACAAAGAATCAGTGTTTAATTTTATGCCTTTTCCGTACGCAGCAATGAGCAAAGCCTCAGCTCGGCCTGTGAAAATTAAAGAATGCATAAAACATGAGCAAATGGATTTATGGAAGAGAACAAAAATGACTTACGTGATGCCTTTATAACCCATTTATACCTATGTTTTATGTCTAACGGGTCAAATTGATTGAGCTAAAAGATTTAACTAAAAGGGAAATGGGTCATGTGGACCAAAAACAATAAAAGTCGTCCAAATTGTATTCAAAGGCATATATCTTCTATATAACACTAATAGAACAAGTTTGGAAAAAGACTAAAATTTTATAGTGTTATAAACTTATAATAGTGTTGCAATCATATATGTATAACACATTAATTCATTATATAACAAAAATACTTGTGGGTGGGCCACCAGCCCACCGTTACCCAACCCACCAACTTTTCCACCAATAAGAAATATGATAAGGTAGATGTGCAAGTACCATGGTCCTTTTTCCTTTTAAGCGATGAACTTAACGATGGAAATAAGGTGCATGCAAGCGCCCTGCTATCGTCCTGCAAAATATTTCACAAAATAAACAAGAATGATATCGGGGGCCTAGTGAAAGAATTACTAAGAAAAAGATTTACAAAAAAAAAAAAAAAATAGATTTCTATATTTAAGTATGTGTTTAAGTAAGGTTGAAAAAGCTCTTGGTTTTGTTCATTATCTGTATTAGAAAGAAGCATAAATGGAATTGCTTCCTTTTCAATGATATATAGGACCAAAACAAACCTTTGTTTTGCCATTCCCTGACAGCTTGAATTCCTGTTTCCATCGTATAGATGGAACTGGGACAACAGAAATTTCAGAAGCAACAAGGACCCCAATCCATAACCCATAATTAAATCCTCCACTCCACCATCCCTGCATAGTATTGCATAGACCAATATTTATTATTAATGATGGCACAAAGCTACAGAAGTGAAAACAGATTTCAGGCGCACCTTAAAGATTTAAAGCTAGTTAAGAAAAATATGTTGGAATTTTGGCCGATTTTGGGGTCAGATAATTGGCTTTTAAAGAACAGTAATGAACTTTAGTTGTTCAAAATCTGATTGTGCAACTCTAATTTACGATAATCAGATATAAAGTTTCAAAACGCAGATCTGAACACCCCTTTAAACTACCGAAAAAATACATTATACTTTATTCTCTTGACAGAGTACTCTACTTTATAGAATGGAATGAGTCTGACATTTATTACTGTTTCTTTCAGTGCTTCTATAAGCAAATCATGCCTTCAAAATAGCTACTCTAGAAATCAGAAATTCATGCTCCACGAGGCAAAATAACACTAGGGCGGAACACATTATAGCAAAGTGGAAGCTAACCAGAGAGTGGAAGTTGATGGTAATAATAGGAAGATAATGCTGGAAAACTAACCAGTTTCCCATCCCCTGGATATGGAAGTGATTGTTCTATGTATGCAGTTGTTCCTGATGCAAAGTTTACAGGTTAGCACAAATACCTATTGGAATCATAGGGAGTTTTAATCTTTTCACAAATAAGGCAAATTTATATACAAGTAAGCCCCAACAACATACTAACATGAATAGCTTATAGCACTCTCTTAGAGTCCTTATGCTGAGCAACAAAAATATAGTGTCATTATGCTCTAATACCACATATTTATTCTTTTGATGAGGCTTTCTATTGATGAATATGAACATCACCTATATAAACGGGCCTCATGGGATTTGAGAATAAAAAACCCCGTAAATACTTGCAGAGTATACAAATTCTACAGAAAATACAGATGACACAATCTTAACAGAATTATAAACCTGAAGTGACAAAATGGGTGGGTCAGACAGGTTAAGTCATGGGTTATTTTGTACGTCCTTTCTGTCCAGAATTTTAAGTTTTGCTATGTATAATTAGTGTGTCAGTTATAATTCGGGAAGTAAAAAGATTTCAATAAGAATAAAATGTTTTAAAAAATAAGTCAGGAGGTTTTAAGCATTATAATACATCAACTTGCAACCCATGTGCCCTGTATTTCAAAAGATAATCTGTGATATTAGTCATTTGACCCATTGAAGATAAACCATAACACAAATTGACCCATTGATAAGTAAAAGTGCTTATTAGACTGTGTAGCAGCTAAATGTGCTTATTAGACAACAAAAGATTAAGTCCAGAGTTTGATTAAGTGATAATATCATAAAAATGAATGATTCAAGAGATAGTAACATACCATTTGGAATATTAAGGCTACGAAGTAACTCAACCATAGCCTTTGTGTCCATACGCCGACGTATACGTTTGCCAACCAGCATTTTCACATTAGGAGAATCATATACCTAAAACATATAAACAAGTGGTGTCACTTAAACTGATGTGGCAACTAACAACATCAAAGGACTAAAGTAATTCAAAAATTTGGTAATAAATAATTACAATTTACCCTTAATATCAAATACTATAACAGTTATGGATCAGGTAGGGATGCTTAAAGCACAATCGATCAAACATGATATCAACCTATTATCTACAGACCTCATATCAGCTACAAGCTTGTCTTGGCCGCAACAAAGAAGCAGGAACATATCATACGTCATTTGAGAGGCCATTTAACTATATACACTACAATCACTAGATGAAAAATCAAGAACTCGTCACTATAATGAAAGAGATCTAAACCTATTCATAACATTGAACCAGCCAACTTGAAGATGATCATAGTTCATTCACATTACAGTTGCTATCAACTTCTTATGTTTTATAAATAATCAGGTCTACGTTAAATCTATTAGTGCAATAGCCTCCACTAGCTGCTACGATATTCAAGGTTTTAAGGGTTAACAATCAGCAGGTTCAATAAAAGATGCAGGAATGAATACGAAACACCGCTACTGATCAACAGGCCTTGCTAGCAGGTATCTTATCATGCCTTATGAAGCTAACAATTGCTTGTGAAACACCATACAACCACACTATTTTAGCAACTTAAATCCACCATTACTTTTTCCAATACTTCTGTATGGTTGGTTCAAAGTCCTGTAAGGTGACTAACCGAAATGGTTTTAGGAAAAGATGATAAACCTCATAGTGGTCACAAAATTATAACATAAATAATCTAAGGCCATCCTTGTTGCACATGGAGTTCCAAGATAACCTTGCTACAGAAAAATGTTGTCTATAACAATGAAATGATTAAGTGAGGCCCAGTTAACGAAAAAGAAGAAAAGAGTGATATCTTCATGACAACCAGGGTAGAGATAACGAGGACCCTCTACGGAAACCCATATACAGGTATTGACAATATCGATCAGCTCATATGCATCTGTTTCAAAAAGAGATTCTCAAACAAGATTCGATAATCGTAAACATGCAAATTCCAAATTTGAAGAGAAAATATATGCAAAAGCCCCTACATCACATGGACGGCACCTCTGTCTGACTAACGGATCACGAGCCACGACCATGGACCAAATTCAGCTTCATGGTGCATACATACAAGATATACAACAGATAAATACTAGAAGTATATGATAATTGTCAACAACTAATAACATGGAAAATATTGATATTCACAAATTCGCACATGAGCTTTTACGCACCAAAGATGCCTAAGCTACAAGTCTCTATATATTTAGTAGCACTCTGAAAGTCCACATACATAAGGAATTTTAACTTCCATATAGTTAATTTATTCCACGACACGTACATTTTAATTTATTCCACGACACGTACATTGTTTACATAAATAAGGAACCAAAGTATAAGTGATTCATACTAAGCATCAAGTCACTAGAAGTTTATTTAAAAACTAAATTACCAAAGTCTACTCCTACCAAACCAAATAACCAAAATCGACACAATCTTTTCACATTACAAAAACTTATTTGGTGAAACGGTTTTCAAAGCACCCATTCTAGAAATTTTCACTTATTTAAACCACCACCAATGTGGCCAGATATGTGGTCTAGGGTTCAAACCTTCTTAGGTACACATTTGGGGGTGGCCAGGGAACGGTCACCGGGACACTCCGGTTAGGCCACATACATGTAAGCCAATGACTCGCCGTCCCTAAACAGGAAAACCCTCCTTAGGTACACATTTGAGGGATGGCTAGACAGGGACACTACGGTTAGGCGACATACATGTAAGGCAAACCTCATCCACCCGTTTACACAAGGACATTTAAGTAAAATATCAGGTGCATTTGTTAATTAGATACGAAGAGGGTGTTTGGATTATCTTATTTCCTCGGCTCACGGGTTTATTTGATTTTGAAAAGGCCGATAAGCTAACATTTTATGGCTTACGAGCTTACCAGCTTCAGCTTATGGACTTACATAAGTCCATAAACTCAAATAAATAAGCTCATAAGCCCTAAAATGTTAACTTATGGGCTTTTCCAAATTCAAATAAGCTCATAAGCCGGGGTAATAAGCTAATCCAAACACCCCCGAAATACAACTAGACAAACCAAAGTAAGCATTGAGTTTAACCTCAGCAGAAGTGCCAAAACCATCCTCCTCATTGGTTTTCAAGACAGCCAAGGCACCGGAAACATCGGGGTCAACGCCGATAACCCATTTAGAATCAACCACTTCAGTACCATCATCATTACTAATAATATTTGGTAAAATGGGTGGAGTGCAAGTTAAGGAATTCAACCATTGTTGTTTAATGTCATCAGTACCACAAACCCTCTTACTAGTAATACTCCTAGTCCTAGTCCTAGTCCTAGTGCTAGTGCTAGTGGGGATACAACAACACTTGGTAAGCCCAAAAGAAAGCTTAGTAGAAGCTGCTGCTGCTCTGCATATTAAAAATGGGTTCATCTGCTGATAATAATTACTACTAGTATGATATTGATGAAGACTACCCATCAATCAGAATCAAAATGTGAAGAAGAGTGTATTACTATTGATAATTGAGGGCGGGATAGTAATAATAATAATAATGTTATGTTATGGCGCATCCAATTTCTTCCTCTCAAATGCAATTTCCCCGAAAACTTACTTTTGTCAAGGTCATTTGGAAAAGGGAAGAAAGGGGGTGTTTGTTTTATGTTATACACGTGCCAACTTATTTTGGGTTTAAGGGTGCGTTTGGTTTTATAGGTATCGTAATGAGGAATGGGTATGAATCTTTTAAAAATTGTTTGGTTGGATTTTTAGGTTTAGCAATCATACTCATGAATATAGGTATAATTCATACCCACCTTAAAGGATGGGTTTTCTCTCTCTTGAATGATTCCCATTCTTATAACCATACCCATATCCAAACCAAACGCCCCCTAAGTAAAGCTGAATTGCATTCTTATCTTTTCAAAAACTCAAAATTGTGTATATATCCAATTTAAACTTATAATTGCATCTATATTCACTCTGTTGAAAATATGTTTTGTTTTCATCCAAATGGCTTGATTTCAAGTACAGGGACTAACCTTGCCATTTATTCATATAGTTTGGTTAGTTTGTGTGTCTTTGACAGGTTCTCCATTCTGCAAGGGTTGAAATGTATTATTTCTATATAAAAGAATGTACCCGACTCTAGGGTTGATTAATTTTCATTTTTCAAGTTTCTAGTCTCTCTCAAATTCTCTCAAGTCTGAATATCTTGTCTTTGTGATATCCATTGTTAGTCTGTATTAGTTTGTATACAAGATCAATCTCTTTAGTTGATCTTGTAACTTTGAGTGTTGAGTGTTTTTTGTTGTGAGGTTTAGATAGCATTCGTTTGTAGGGACTATCTCTTGTCTTTTGTATTGTTTGATTAGAATCCGTTTGGGGACTAATATACTATAGTTGTAAGTAATAAAAGATTTCACCAATGGGTGGTTAGCTGGGTGAAGTGTTTATGTGTTGTGGTGATTGATTTGATAGTTTTTACATGGTATTAGAGCCACGGTCATTTTGATTGTGGTTCTTGATTATCCGGTGAAATTAGGGTTTCTTGATTTTTCGAGGTTTTGAGTTCTGGTGGTTTGTTGGTGGTTCTTGATACTGGATCTGGTTGATTGAGGCTAATCGAGTTCTTGGAAGGTTAATTGTTCAGATTTGAGAAACTAGGGTTGTGTCTCGAAACCTTAATTTTTATGATTTGGCGCCTTTGGTATTTTTGGTTACTTGGGACCTTTTAGTGGTCATAATCACCCTTGACTAAGTGAATCAAGGGGATTGTGGTTGTTCTTCCGTTGTTCATCATCTAACAGCATTGTAAGGATACTCTCTTATCTTGAGACAAACAATACTTGAGTTGGGTGGGTGCAAACGAGCTGACTACCTTGACCTACCACCATTAAGTGGCTAAGAATCCTGCTCGGGTTAGTGCCTAGTTCACCTGACTGGGTGTTTGTTGGTTTTGGGTGTGTGTTTTTTATTTCTATATATTATTTGTTGTTTGGTCTAGATTGTTGGAGGTTAGATTCTTGGGCAGTCTTGAGAAGTTGTTGGTTATTTATTATTGGTGATTATCTGTGTTTGAAGGTACATAGGGGTTCTGCTTATTTGTTTGTTCTGTCTGTTTCGTTATCTGTTGGTTTATCTGGTTTGTGTTTTCTGCTTATTTATTGGTTTTATCTAGTTTATCATCATGATTGGGGGGTGCTGGAGTGGTACCAATAATGAGGTTTTGATTAATAACTTGGATGCTGGTAAACCATTGTTTTTTCAATCTAATGATAATTCAAGTTTGTCTATTGTTAATTTTGAATTAATTTGTACTGGGAACTATTAAATGTAGTCTATCGCTATGACTATTGCTTTAAAAGGGACATATAAAATGGGTTTTATTGATGGTGCGTGCTAACAAAAAACCAGTCATGTTTTGTCCTAGCAATGGGAAAGATGTAATGCTATTGTTCTTGGTTGGATTTTGAGTTCTTTGTCACAAGAGTTCTATATTGGTCAAGTATATTCCGAAATTGCTTCTGAAGTGTGGAAAATCTTAAAGGAAACCTATGATAAAATGGATAGGTATGTGATTTTTAATTTGATGCACAAAATTAATAGTCTAAAACAAGGTGACCTATCTGTTTGAGATTATAATCATAAACGGAATTCTCTATGGAAAGAGTTGGATATTTTGACCTTATTGCATGCTTGTGCTTGTGAGGGTAGACCTGCTTGTGTTTGCGCTGCTAAAACTGATAGTGTTCAACATACTCAATTAATCAAACTTATGCAGTTCTTAATGGGTCTTAATGGCCTATTAGAAGTATCCTCTTGGCTAAGGATCATTTAACAAATGTAAAAGATGCCTTCAATATTGTATCCAGAGAAGAATCCCATAGGGGTCTTCATTCTCGTAGTTCATCTGCTGCCTTTGTTGTTAAAACCAATAACAATGCTAATAGTTTTAACAGAAGGGTCAATAATAATAATAACAATGGTAATAGGGGTCTTAATCTAGTTTTTAAACACTGTGGTTTAATTGGGTATATTATAGAAAGATGTTTTGAATTGAATGGATATCCCATTGGTTTCAAAAGAAATCCTAATCTTTCTTAACAATTTGGTGCTGTTAAAATGTTTAATGCCAATGCAGATGCTTCTCAAAATCCTTCTACATCGTTTGGTTCTATGATTGCATCATTTACAAATGAGCAGATGGTGAAACTCTTGAGTCTTATCAATGAAAAACCTTCTGCAAATGTTTTTGCAAATATGGCAGGTATAAAGCCCAACTTCTATAATAACAATGTTTGCTTCAATCTGCATATTGAAAAGTTTTTCTTTGCTAAAACTGGGTGTGTTGGTTTTAATGTCACTTTGGGATGAATAATTGATTCTGTTGCTAATCAGTGCATGACTGATTCTACTAAAGATATATTTAATGTTGTTGATATATCTAGTCTTATGTTAACTGTTTGTCATCCTAATGGTACTCTTGCTAAGATTACTGCTATTGGAAGTCTCAGGTTGACTAATGGTGTTGTCCTGTTTGATGTTCTTGTTGATGTCAGTTTGTTATATGTGAATAAGATGATTAAGGATAGTAAATTCTTTTTTGGTTTTGATGAACATAAATGTTAGATTAAGGATTTGAAACTCGGCAAACTAATGGGGACTAGTAGTTAAACTGGTGGTCTTTACATATTTGATATGATGTTAATAAGAATGGTAAGTCTAATGTTGTATTTGTAATTTTGTATTTGTTTGTCACGTTTCCAAAGAGTTATGGCACTGCATACTTGGTTATCCTGCTGATCAAATTCTGTTTGTTTTGGGAAATAAAATTGGTTTCAAAAAAGTTGATCACATTTCTCCTTGTGATCACAAGTCTGAGTCTGTTGATGATTTGATTCACTGTGATGTTTGGGGTCTGTTAATAAAAATAAACCGTAAAAAAGTTTTGATCTTCTTGTGTTTTGTTGATAACAATCGTAAAATCATTTTAACGTGATAAAAATACGTAAGTTTTCGAGCCAATAGTTTTTAACTCATTTCACTAAACAAATAAATCATCAAACATGTCTAGTTAAATAGTTTATATAAAACCAAAACAATTTTTATAAAACACTTGTAAGTAACATTTTTTACTTACACTTTTATAAAAATACATAGTTAAATCTAACTAAATAAACATGTAAGTAAACTGTACTATCCATAACCCAAAACCCATGACCCATGACTCATAACCCATGGCCCATGTTCATTGCATCATGCATGACATCAAGTTGGGTAAAGTCCATAGCCCATGACCCAAGGTCCATGACTCATGACCCAAAGTCCATAACCCATAACCCAAAGTATGCATTGCATCATGCATGAAATCATGTTGAGTACACATGACCCATAGTCCATAACCCATAACCTGAAACCCGGAATTGTAACCTAAATTCCGAACTGGACTGACCTAGTTGCCAGATCCCTTGGATTACACTGGCCGGATCCCTCTGGTAAGGAATCCTGCTGACCAGAGGACATTTTGTCTATAAATAGTTAGACATTTCTTCATTTCTCTTTACCACATTCACACACATATTCTCTCTGTATCTCTGCTTATCTAACCTCAGATCTTAGGATCATCCATGTAGCTTTTATCTTAGTGATTCTCTAGCTTCTTGATAAGGATTTATTTGATACGCTTTTATTGGGTCATTTAAGCCCTAAATCGTAATTTTATGATCAAATATTTCCTCAAATCGTTCCTTTTCTCTTTTTAGGTACTTGGAATGTGATTTCTGGAAAATGGAGCATTTTGGAGATTTTCGGACGTTTTTATGCTCAAGTATGAAGAAAACAAAAAAAGTCAAAGAAAGTCAAGTTTTTACACTTGACGGCGTCACGCTTTGGAGCTGATGCCGTCACCTTATGCTAAAGATGGTGGATTTTTAACACGTGACGCCCTAGAAGAAAAGGTCAAGTTTACACCTGACGGCGTCAGGTACAAAATGTTTGAGGCCGTCAGGTGTTAAGTTAAAGAGAGACGGCCCAGAGGTTTATAACGTGACAACGTCAGAGGTGTTTTAGGCGATCCAAAAACCCTAAACACGGCGGTCTGACGGCATCAGGACCTATAACCTGACGCCGTCAGCCTTGTAAAGTCTATATATAGTTTTTGATTTTTCATTCATTAGTGGTGCAACTTTGGAGATAAACCCTAGTCCGACCTTTACAGTATTTTTAGGGTTTCAAACCCTCTTTTCTTCCATGATTAATTAAAGATAAGTTCTTCCTTTAATCATTCAATATGTCTATGTGTTGTTTGATTAATTGTTTGTCTTTTCTTTACATTAACATGCTAGCTTAGGTTTTTTAGTGTTGGCTTAGATCTAGTGAAACCTAGTTATTAATTATTGATTGTTGATTTGTTATTGATTGTTTTGGGTGATTGACTCGCGTTAGGCTTAAGAAAACTGGCTAACTTCCTATACGGTAACAAACTTGAACGTCTTAAGAAACGTAATCGGATGTGCACTACGGTTTTATTGGTTGTATTTAATGCACGAGTAACTATTAAGGAGGCTATGATGGGATACTAAACGTGTCGTCATAAGAAGAGATAGGAACTCATAGGGTTGGGGAAGGACGTACACGCACCCACGAATGGTATTAAGAAATGCAACCCTTCATCCAAACAATTGTAACAAATCAATAAATCAATAGGAGATAACCAGAGAATAGTGAAATCTAAGTAAACGCATTTTTCTCATTATAAGAAGTTCACCATTTACTTTTCTTGTTATTTTATTTTTAATTGTCTAAGTAGTAATTTTGAGTTAGTTGACTAGCAACTAATTCCGCCCACTCTTCTAATACCCGAGATTTTAATTTGCTTTCATAAAATATAAAAAATACAAAAAGAATCATCCCTCACCTTTAGACCTAGTTGACTTAGCTTTCAATCCTAACGACACTATTCCCCTAGAGAACGATCAATCCTCCGGTACCTACCATACACTATACTACATCGGTCAGGTACACTGCCTGGTGGATTGCAAAGCTTCTCAAGATCCCATGAGAGGTAAAACCTTTTGCAAGGTTGCAAAACCACGCATCAAGTTTTTGGCGCCGCTGCCGGGGAATAGTTATTGTTTAGGTTGATTTTTATTTTGATTAGGTCTACTCATTAGATTCATATCTAGTGGGATTTTTATTTAATATTTATTAGGTTTTCTTTAGTCTATCTTTTTCTTTGTTCTTTTGTTCGTAACCATTACCATCCGCCATTATGGAAGGTGGTAATATCTTTGATCCCGCCAACCCACCACAACAAAACCCACCACAACCAAACCAACCACCTAGAGCACGCACTTTAGGAGAATACTCTCGACCTAGCCACCAAGGCTATCGNTAGATTCATATCTAGTGGGATTTTTATTTAATATTTATTAGGTTTTCTTTAGTCTATCTTTTTCTTTGTTCTTTTGTTCGTAACCATTACCATCCGCCATTATGGAAGGTGGTAATATCTTTGATCCCGCCAACCCACCACAACAAAACCCACCACAACCAAACCAACCACCTAGAGCACGCACTTTAGGAGAATACTCTCGACCTAGCCACCAAGGCTATCGAAACACCATTGAGCTCACCCAAGGAGCCAATGTGTCTCCCTTGCGATCCGACACCATCCGGTTGGTGCAAAGCGGATGTGCATTCCATGGACTTCGTTCCGAAGATCCTAACCAACATCTCAAGGTTTTCCTTAAAATCGTAGATTCTATAGACCTTGATGTTACCACTTAAGAGACGACACGATTGCGTCTCTTCCAATTCTCTCTACGTGACCAAGCTAGTCAATGGCTTGAGCATTTACCCGCGGGATCCATCACCTCTTGGGATGATCTCACCTCTCGTTTCCTTGCTCAATTTTTCCCACCAGGGAGAACTACCAAGTTAAGGAATAACATCTTGAATTTCCAACAACTTCAAGGTGAAACTCTTTACGAAGCATGGACTCGATTCAAGGACTTACTCCAAAAAGTCCCTCACTATGGCATTGATCTTTGACTTCAAGTCCAAATCTTCTATGATCATGTCAATCAATCCACAAGGCAAACCACTGACCAAGCGGCCGGTGGTAAGCTACGTGAAAAGAATGCGGAAGAATCACGGGGAATCATAGAAGGCCTTGCTCTCTGATGACATCAAATAAGTACATTTTATTAGCATCATGTATTCTATGTATATTGCTTGTTTTGTATTATTTTATATGGGAATTGATACTTAATCGCCTACTTTTGTAATCAGTTATAAACAAGCATTTGGTGAAAGTTAGTTATTATGGACGTAAAATGGAGCAAAATGATCAAGATTGGAAAAGTCTGCTGAATTGAAGAGATTAAAGACCATTGCCTGACTTTGAAGCATGCGCCGCATATGATTTTATCATGCGTCGCATATGAAACTTTGGTCAACAAAGAAGAACCAACTTGTTCTACTCCAGATACGCCGCATTACATTTCATACATACGGCGTATCACTCTCAAGACTTCACCAAAAGATGATCCAAGATACAAGAGAACATGCGCCGCATAAGACTGAAGATACGCCACATCTAAAGGCGGTGTACGAATATTCTGGAATATAATAATCTTGGACCCCACGCGAAGTTACCTTGATACGCCGCATCGGACCAATCGGATGCGCCGTATCGGCCATACACAATCCTTACCGAGACATCAAGTGAAGATGTTAGGAACACGTTTTTTCTTAAAGAAGATTCGGTCACCCCAAGTATGTTAAAGCATTGTATAGCTCGTAGTATTTTATATAATAGTTAATACGTAGTTTAGTTTAGTTAGTATTCGTGGTGTCGGGTCGGGTCTTTTACCCTCTGTCAGCCCGCTCCACAGCCTACTAGAGGCACTCATCTCCTTGTAACTATAAATACCCTCTCCCACCAAGGGAGAGGGTTGGACCTTTCATTAGTTATGCAATATTTCTCTTGTTCTTTCTCTCTCTAAAAGGCTCCCACTTCCTAACTTTCTTTCTCTAGATTTCTTATACTACTCGATCCATTACCTCAAGAACCACACGTGTTATGTATTAGTGTATCCTACAATTGGTATCAAGAGCCTTGGTTTCATCTTAGGGACTTAGATTCACGGATTTTTGGTTGGTTTTTGTGGTTGTACTTGGTTAGAATAGTTCTCTTGAAAAACACCTTGGTTTGATCTTTGTAGTGGTTTATGATGTGTTATGGTTGTACTTTCGTGCTTAGGAGTGTTGTTGTTACATAGTTCTTGAGTTGGAACAGTCATATCTTGCATTGGTTTGGTGGTGTGAAGGATTTTGTAAGTGTTTCAATCTAGTGATTAAGTCGTCTGTTTGGTATTTCTTGGTAGCGATTAAGTACATCTGGTCAGCGATTAAATAGCAGCGATTAAGATGTTATTGCTATTTTGGGACTACTAGACAAATCGCTAGACAGCGACTTGTTTGGACTGTTGTGGTTAGTGATTAAGTACGGGGTGTCTTGTAGTGTTCAGCGATTAACTAATTCCAGCGATTAGCTTTTTAGCGATTAACTGGTTTTAGCATTTACTTTTTCTAGTGATTATCTATCACCAGCGATTAAACTCTGTCTGCGTTTAACTAAATCCAGCGATTAGCTTTTTAGCGATTAACTGGTTTTAGCGATTACCTTGGGTCAGCGATTAACTTTGGGATCAGCGATTAAGTTTGGGCCAGCGATTATCTTTGGATAGCGATTAAGTGTGATTTCTTTCAGCAATTAATTTTTGGACTTGTGGTGTTTTTTGTGATTTGCTAAGGTTGAGATTACTTTGATTAGTTGACTACTTGTGCTTCGGGAAACGTTGTAACTTAAGTCGTTTCGATTAATTTGAGTGTGATTTGACGTTGTAAGTTATTACTTACGGCTTGACTTATCACAATCGAATAGATTGTTACTTGATTTGTCTCAACTTGATTCCTAGCACAAAGTGTGACTTATTTAAGTTCTCATTCTAAGTTCATATTGCATACTTCGTCTTTCGGTTTTCTCTGTTGACTTTAGTAAAATCCCGGGAAAGAATCTATTTTTCGGTTTAAGTCACGAGTTGTAAAATCCCGTTAAAGACTACACCATGACTACTACGGTTTCTATTGATGATATCCAAGCTGCTGGGTCGGATACTCGACCTCCCATGCTCGACAGAACTGACTATGAGCCATGGTCTCAAAGAATTCGTCTGTATTGTTAGGGCAAAAAAAATGGGGAGAACATTCTGAGATCGATTGATGAAGGGCCATTTCAAATGGGTACTACCAGGGATGTTATCTCCACTAGTGAAGATGGAACAGTCACCTTTGGAATTGACAGACCTCCTACTTACAATGATCTTAACGAAGCTGAAAAGAAATGCTATGATGCTGATATTCGAGCTTCCAACATTGTGATACAAGGGTTACCCAAGGACATCTACAAACTGATTAACTTCAACACTGAGGCCAAAGCCGTTTGGGACAATGTCAAAATGTTGCTAGCTGGTTTAGAACTTACCAAAGAAGATCGTGAATCTCAGTTGTATGATGAATTCGAGCACTTCAAAATGAATCCCGGTGAAAGCATCAATGACTACTATGTCAGATTCCACAAGCTTGTGAATGACATGAGAATGATCAGAATGACAATGCCCAACATCCAACTCAACTCAAAGTTTGTCAACAATATGTCACCAGAATGGGATCGGTTTGTCACAGCTGTGAAGTTAAACAAAGGACTCAGAAACACCAACTATGAACAACTATATGCTTATCTGCAACAACATGAGAAACATGCCATGTATGATCGTCAGCTGAGAGAAAAATTCCATCCCTCTAATGATCCTCTTGCTCTAATCTCCAGTGTTCAGGGACTAAACCAATCCTCAATTGATTCAATCAATCATTCTA
>LBNU01009451.1:84474-105172 GCA_014162995.1 Artemisia annua
CAAGATCAATCATTGGTTAATTAATTAAGATATCACGTGGGGTTATATGATTGAGATTATTTAATTGGTCGATGGCTGATTTTAACTCTATTACTTCGTACCGATGGTGGGATAACTTATTATTTACGGAGTAGTTTATTCAGTAGTAGGATACGCTTTGTTTTAACGATTTTTAAGGATTGATTGATCTGTCGTCTTGCATATGGGATGCTGCATATTGTTGGCGTTTGATGGATTTTATTGGTCGAATTAAATGGGTCAGTAACATCTCATCATCACGAATTCATTAATACGTTGACAAAGATTTGATTGGTCTTGCGCATGTGGGTCAATCGGTGGATTAAATTATTTAATTGTTGAACATGGGTCGGTGGTCTTGAGATCATAGCATTTGTTGCTTATTTAATTTATCAAACATCAATGCTTCTATATATTTAATCTCGAAAACGTTTTTGTGGATTTAATTATTGAAGATTCGTTGTGTGGTGGACTATACCTTTAACGATTATTTATTGGAAGAATAGTGAACACATGGAACAGTTTGTTGATTCTTGTTGCAACGGAGATATGTTTTTGAGTTTGAATAAGTAAGATGCTGGTGTGTCATGGTCAATATGTGACTATACTGCTGCTTTTGGATCCCCAACGTACTGCTCCATTATTCTCAACGTACTGCTCTTATAAATTGAAAGTACTGCTCGAGTATTTTTCAAAGTACTGTTGCTACGCTTATGATGAAAGTACTGCTGCGTAATTCGTTTAAAGTACTGCTCTCATGCTCGTTTATATTTGAAAGTACTGCTTGTTTTTCTCCAAGGTACTGATTCTTTCAAAGTACTGCTGTGTTTGAATGCTTTATGGAGACAAGTAAAGAGCTTTATGGTTTAATATATATGCATAGTTTACGAGCAGTAAGGGGAAGTACATATAAGTTTGATTGGTTTTGGATTACACACACAGAAGGTTATTTGGTTCACACATACAGGAAGAAGTTTTGTTCTTAAAGGTTTAACAGCCTGGAGCCCGTAACGATCAAGAAGTTTTGTTCTTAAAGGTTTTCAAAAGGCTCGTTATTTGGATTATTGGATTAATTGATTACGAAGAAGGTTGAATATCATTTATTTGATGTTGTAGTTGAGTTTCACAGGTGCGTGTTCTTATCATATCTCAAGGTGGGTGTTACACTTTGGAGATAACTTGTTTGTGCTTTATTGTTGTGACAAAGACTTGATGAATCTAGCAAAGGTGTGTGATTTACAAACTGAAGGTGCTCAATGCTCACATTTGCTATCACTTAAAGGAGTTACGTTGTAGTGCTCAGTGTCTCATCTAGTTGAGGATTTATCAAGAGGTTGCGGTCTACTTATACTTTTTGTGCTTCTAGTATGAGTTTGGAGTCACGTGGATAGTGCAAGATATAAGACGCAAGTTTGGGAAATTCAACTTCTTCATCAAATTCGTTATACTCAGTTTTCTTCATCAGTGATCATTACAAGGAGCCTACAGATTTGAAGAATCATAGAGATGATTAACACATTGATTTAAGGGGAAGTATCTTATCATGTGTTTTAATCATTTGATGTTCATGCACTACTCAAGGGGAAGTTGTTGACTCTTACTACTGTTGATTAGTATTACTACTGATGGTTTTGATTTCTATTGTTTCAAGTTCATTTATAGTTGCGGAAAACTTCATGGAGGGTAATTTGAGACATTGGAAGGATGAATTGGATGTGTGGTATTAGTTCGTGGTGGTAAAGATCATATTTCATATGTTCCCTATTTGTTGATAACAAAAAGGGGAAGAGATGTTGAAGAGATATTGGAGTGGCATTGCATGAATCAAGGGGAAGACAAGATTGTTTCATTCAGGGAGATGTCTACATCTCAACTTTTCTACTTCGTCTAGGGAAGTTCATACAAGAAGGTGTTTGTTTTGTCATCATCAAATAGGGGAAGATTGTTGGGAATTATATTTATTGATTTGATGATACAAAACAAGAAGAATGAAACATGAGGGACTTAATATGACAAGAAGGAATTCTACAAAAGATGGGAAGGACTTGCTTGCAAAAGAAGATTTTTTTATTAGTCCTTCGTAGTATTCTTGTAACCCTAAATCCTCTAGTATATAAAGAGGACAAGGGGTGTAGGATTTAATCATTAAGTCTTCTGCAATGTAGTCGACTAAAAGGCGTGTGTGTGTAACCTAGGCGTAGAAGATAAACGCCTAGGGTTTATTAATGTTTAGTTAGAGTTAGTTGGTTAGTCAGCCTCAAGGTCGTTCTACCTTGATCAAGTAGAATTGGGGTTGTAGATGTTTGTATGTTAGAGATGATAATGAAAAACCTTGTTGATAACATTGATGTTCTTATTTATTATTCCGCTGCATGTTATTCAATGTTATTGTTCCTAGATAATTAAAGGTTTAACAGCCTGGAGCCCGTAACGATCAAGGAGTGCTGGGTTCCTACAATTAGTATATTAGAAATCTCACTCTTAGTGATCGACACCCTACTTACCAACTAGGCTACATTGATCGGGTATACTGCCCGTTAGTGTTGTTATAGGTTAAGTCGGCAAAATATAAATTAAAACTTGATAAGTAATAATCACCTATACAACGACACATCACTCTCTATGACAACAAGTGTTGGAATGACCCCCGTGATTTGAATAAAACAGTCAAGGCAATATCTTTGCCTTCAAATAATTCAAGCATTCCCAACCATAGGATCATGGAACTTGAAGACCAAGTCAAGTTTCTCATGAAATCCTACGAAGCTCCTAAACCTTCAAGCCAAGTGAACAAAATCACTTCTTCATGCGAATTATGTAGTGGTCCCCACGACACTCGTGATTGCATGGAACTCCCCGAACAAGCTTTTGGTGACTACGCATCCTCGCGTACCGACGGAGCGGGAGGAAAGTGGTACACTTTCAAACCCGAGCCGAACCCTTATGGTGATTCCTACAATCCCTCTTGGAAAAATCACCCAAACTTTAGGTGGAAACAAAACCAAAACCCTTCTTAAAACAATTCTTCCAATCCACCTAATCACTTTCAACTAAACGGTTCAACCTCGAACCATACCTTCAACAATAATCTTTCCAATAATTACGGTAATACCAATAATCTTGAAGGATTGATGTCCAATTTTATGGCATCTCAAGAAGCTCGTATAGCTAAGTTTGAAGCCGATTTCAACCAACAACAAAATGAGATTACCAATAAAATTGATAATTTAATTAAGGCCTTAAATAACCAAGGAATGACCCCATCTACCAAAGGTGTAAGGAATCCTAGTGGGGGGGGGATTAGGTTAAGGATACTTCATCCTCTAAACACGTACACTTTGTCAACATAGTCACTATTAAACCACTTGATAGGAGTTGCAAGGATGATAATGAAGGTAAGGTTGAGATGGGAGGTAGTTCTGAGAAAGATGTCGAAGATGAGACAGAAAAGGTAGAGGATTAATTCAACAAGTTTCCCACTAATGATGAGCTTGCACACCACAAAAATCTATTGGATGATCCTAACCCGTCAATCTATAGAAATCTACCGATCATTCGAGCTGGCAACCCAACCAACATAAACATACCATGCAATGTTGGGCATTTGCATGTGTAGAAAGCTTACATTGACCTTGAGTCACCCATAAATATCTTGTCTAGGACATTCTACAATTGGATTATGAAAAAGCAATTAGCTCCTAGGATAGACCCCATAACTAGAAGAACAAGTAATTTTGTGGGGAGAGTTAGAGGGTTGCCCGTTTACGTAGGAAATTTCACCTATGTAGTAGATTTTGTGATCTTCGAAGATGTTAAACCCGCGGTCGACATCAATTTATCAAATGTTGTGTTAGTAAAACCATTCGTTGAAGTCTCTAGAATGAATTATGATCCATCACTAGGGATAGTTAAGTTTAAGGACGAGACCGATGAAATTGCTTACCAAATGCCTTATAAGATAGAACAATTCCGACTCATGCCAAACCTAGAAAAAGAATTTAAGCAGTCGGTATACTATAGGAGTGATGAGGACAAGAAGAGGGGAGTAGACTATGTAATGAGAAAAATACTTGGATTCTACAAGGAATGTCTACAACTAGGTCCGGAGTACAAAACCAAAACAGAGGATGACCTAGAGGACGTGACGGATGATGGGGTCACGTAATAGGGCATGATTTTGAGTCTAGCTACAAGACTCGTAAATAAAGAAAAGCGCTTCTTGGGAGATAACCCAGCTTTTTATTTGTTTGTTTGTTTGTTTATTTGATTTTATTTGCTTCCGTATGTATGTCTTTTTCTTATCAAAATATAAATTGTGAAAGTGCTTTATTTTGTTTTTAACCTCGTCTTAACTACATATAAAAGTATTTTGCAAAAGATAAGTGTAAGGGAAGCTCATATTTGTTTCATAGAACGAATTGAACATGAACAATAGCAATAAGATATGGACATACATATTAGTACTTGTTTGAGTCAAATGCTTGTATCGAGTCACAATGAATGTTTTGTAGGAATTCCAGGAATTAAAACATAGGTTTTTCTAGTAATTTTTCGAAACAAAATATAAAAAATTCTGTCAGATCGTTTCTGACGGCGTCAGATGTTGTTTTCTGAAAAAAAATTTCCAGGTTTTGTTTTTCTGGTGGAATTGTAAAGTTTTGTAAAATCTGTAATTTTTAAACTCCAGGAATCTGCAAACATTTATTTTGCAAGCATTATATCTTTACTTGCTTTCTAGGATTTACTTTTATATAGAATTTACCGCGATTTTATGCAAGGTTTCGTGTTTGTTTTCTTAATTGTTTAACAGGTTATATTGGACGAGAAGATGATTATATTTCAGGAGTGAAGCTTTGCATGCTCATTTTCTTGGAGGAGGATTTAACCTTGTTACCACATCATCCATACCGAGCTAATCAGGTGAGTATTTGTTTCTTTCATTTTCATTTATCTATACTTTATTACTTTTTAAGAACATTGGGGACAATGTTCAACTTAAGTGTAAGGGGGTAAATGAGAATACCTTAGAAACTACAATTTTACTTGATTTTTGTTTTGTTTAATAGTAGATGTGTAATAAAACTAAGAGAAATACTTGTTAGGGCAATTTTAGCACCAAATTTAAATTTTTTTGCAACATATAGGAATGAAACTTTAGTCTTAATAAGCGTCTCATGGATAGAAATTATATGACTAGCACAAAACCGTACCACTCAAAAGTTTTCCACCCCAAATATGTGAGGTTCGCCCCTGGATTTGTTAGGAAAAGCATTCATTATTCGTGCTTGTTAGTGTACCGTAAGTACTTAGATTCTAGAACTTGCGTTAGTGATGCATCCCGAGACCACTAGTGAGACTACATTCGTGTAGTTAGGATTTACTATATGATATGAGGCATTATGATAACCCATGTTTTAAACCTGTATTATAATTACATTGACTTCATTGGTCAAGTAATTCTCCCACACCTTTGCGATATACTCATTTTTAGTACACGATACCCCTAGTACACCCCTCAGAGCCTATCTTTTTCGTTTCTAACTTTAAGCATTTTACTTGAAGATAGAATTTGTTTACAATCCACCCCTAAATGTACACCCAAATTGATGGATCTAAACACACGCCTTGTGTTAGAGTGATACTTTGAGTAATACTAACAAGCACGCGGAATTTACTTGTTAATACTTAGAAAGTTGTTTATTTGATTTGTTGTGAGTAAGAACAATATTATTAATGAACACAAAGGTTTAACCAAACTTGCAGCTTCAATATATTGAATACGAGTGATCTGAATATCACTAGGGTTGACACCTTGAAGCTTTCACAAAGATACGTGTATGATAACCTGAACCTAGGACCTCCTTTTATAGCACAAGGAGTGCTTTACAAGATAAGTATAATCATATCTAAATAGAATATACACAAGATCTATTCTATTCTTATCAATACACGAATATGAAATAGTTATCCTATTAGCAGTGGTAATAATATGTACTAGCAGTGGTAATGTGTTTCCACTGCTAGTGCATTCTTCAGCAGTGTCTTCCACATGCTTAACAGTGGTAACTGTTAGCACTATTCCCAACAATCCTCCCCTAAACTTATGATTTCTCTGCAAATCAATAAGTTTCTTTAATCAATCAGCATCTATGAGGATATGGGGAATTCTTCCAAACACTTCACTTTCTTCTCAAAGCTTGAGTAGCTCTTGAACTCTAATCTTTTATCTTCTGCAGCAAAGCCTTAACCTTCTCAGTGATTTCATGAACTCTTAATCTTGTTGACAACATTACTGCAAGAGTTCTAGCTCTAAGTGGATATTCCTTTTCTGCAAACATGAATGCATCCACTCCAGCTTTTGTAGAAACATGATGAACCTCACATGAATCATAATATGTCCATGTAGTACTGAGATATGTAGCTTCAAAATTCCAGTAGCTATCACTAGAATTAGGTTCATAAAGTCTCCTTAGATCAACCCATAGCTGCATTTCCTTCACATCGTTAAGGTTATTTGCTTAAATCTTTCTTGAACCATCTTCCAAAGCATATCAAGATCACTTCTATCACATGCTTTAATAAGATCTTCAAATTAAATGAAGGATGCAGTTTCACCACCTAATCTGGTAATTTTCCATGTTGAAGCAAAATTGTTAGCTGTATAAATTTCCCAATCAACAATAGGATGTCTGACTTGTAGTGGATCTGGATAAAAATCTCCTTCTTTCATCACTATCATGGTATTCAGCTGATCTTCTGTAAGCTTCTCAGATTGGAATTCTTGTTCTTGAGCAAATCTTGTCTTCTTGATGGTTTTCTGTTCAGAAGTTGTAGCTTTCCTTTTGAACTTAGGAAATCTTCTTTCTTCTTCTTCAGAGTTCATTGGGATGAAATCTTTATCTTGTCTTTTGACTCTGTAATAGATCCCTTCAACCTGATCATGTGACATTCCTTTAAACTGTGACATTTTCCATCCACCAACATGACAACAATATGTCTTCATCTGTGCAATAACCTGTGCCGTGGATGGTTGTCTTGGCTTCTTCTGACCTTTTCTAACTTTACCTATTGCCTCTTGAAGTGCTTGTTCATTCTTCATTAGAATAAAATCAGATAGTTGAGCTGACCTTTGTTCTTCAGTTAAAGTCCTATATGCAATTAGTTCAATAGCATTCTTCTTGATAACTGGATCATTATCAATCATAAACTGGATTTCTTCTTCAGTTGGCACATATGTGAACTCTGCAGTTTTCTCTTTGAAGACTGTAGGTGGAACAGTGGAAATTGGAGCAACTTCCATTGGAGCATTGTTTAATCTCTGAGCCTCCATGAAACTTGCAATATCTAGTTCATCTTGTCTTTTCTTGCTTGCAGTTTCATCTTCTGTCATCTTCCTTGCAACTTCACCATTATAATCTATCTGAGCTTGTTCTCTTGCTGAAATCTTTCTTAATTGCTCAGTTTCTTCAGCAGCCATAGGAGCTTTTCCTTTTTCCTTCCTTATTCTTTCAATTTCTTCTTCTGCAGTGGTAATATTTTGACCAGCAGTGGGAACCATCTGATCAACAGTGGGAATATCTGCAGTGGTAAGAACTTGATCTTCAGTGGAAACTGCTTGTGGTTGTTTAGGTTGACTTGATGCTGTATCCAAAATTGCTTCAGGTAGAATTTGAACACCTGAATCCACAAGCTCTGTAGGATCATCATGAACTCTTTCCTCTGTTTTCAGATCTTGAGTGTGAACTTCTTCAGTACCCTGACTGTCTCCAATAGGTTCATCAAAACCTAAATCAGAAACATTAAAATCTGCATCATCTTCAAAACTTATTCTCCTCCCCTTAGTTTCAGCAGTGGTTTTCCTCCCCTGTTTGGGAGAATTACCCAAATCTTCTACACTGAACTCTTCTGAATCAGGTGAGGATGGAGATGATAGCACAATCTTTGTAGTTCTTTTCTTCTTCAACCCCTGCACTTCTTCCTTCAAGGTCTGAATCTCAGCTAGCATACTTTTAAGATCTTTGGCATGTTGCTTCTTAGTCTGAGCCAGATCTTTCTCCAAGGATTTAACCTGTTTTGCTAAAGTGGTACAAAGTTCCATCAATTCAATTTATTGCCCACTGCCCTCATCACTTCCAGCTGTGTGACCTGGTGGGAGAGGTGAATCATGGGGCATTGGTTCAGTCTCTTCCCTTGTTGGACTAGGTTGGCACCTGGAACCACCACTGCTTGTTTCTAGACCAAAAGGTTCATGGACATGCAATGTTGTAATGGGAGGAGTTGGCTGTTTTTGCCTCCTCTCATATGTGTGAGTAACTGGTGGGGTGTAATGGATAGTTGGAACTATAATAGTGGGTGTGTTTTGGGGGACAGCTAGGATTGCTGCACCTTCACCCTGTACCTGTGCAATCTTAGCTAGCATTTGTGGAAAAAGTGGTTTAAATTCCCCATTCCATCCCTCTGAAGCCTTATCCATATTTTGAAAAACTTTTGGCTTAAGACAGGGGGTTTTGTAAATTCTTTTGTGGGGTTGCAGTGGAAATTCATTTAGCACTGCTTGCACAAACCTTGGATACATCAAAAATTTATATGAACTCTTTACATTGCCTTTCATACTGTTAAAAATAAACTTTGAAAAGTTAAAAGTCCTATCTGTGGCCAAACAAACCAAAGGGTAACCCATGGTTGAACTGAATTGTTCATAAGATGTTTTCTTAGGACTTAGACAATGTAAAAGAGTATGTATGAAAAACCTCCATTGTTTTACAAGAAGCTCTCACAGATGTAGGACCAAACAAGTCCATATGCAACATATAAAGTGGGTGAGCAATAGAGTTAAAATCCTTTGTTTTACAAGAAGCTCTGTGTTGTTTGCCTTTGAGATAAGCAACACAGGTTTGGTCATTTTCAAATCTTTTCTGAGGCAAGCCTCTTACCAAATCATCTTTAACAATTTTATTTATGGTTTTGAAATTTATGTGACCAAGTCTTCTATGCCATAACGTGGATTCATCCACTGTGGCCTTTGAAATAAAGCAAGCAAAATCATCTTTAGCAACAATGTTCTTCATATCAAAGCTGTATAGATTGCCTTTTCTAAGAATTTTAAGTAGAATTTGATTTTCATCAGGCAACTTATAATCCTTAGAAAGGACATAACACACATCATCAGTAAAAGGAACTTTGTTTTTCTTGTCACATATCTGTGACACACTAAAGAGATTGTACTTAAGCTCTTTTACATAGTACACAGGTTCAAAATCCAAGTTACCAGTCCTGATAATACCTTTACCAGAAACTTTTCCACCAACTCCACCTCCAAAGCTGACAAATTGTCCATCATAAAGTTCAAAATTTGAGAGATAGGACTTGTTGCCAGTCATGTGCCTTGAACATCCACTGTCTGTATAGCCTTGATCTGTTCTTTTGGTCTTTGGATGTTCCTGCACATAAAATAAAGGAGTTAGTTTCTTTTGGAGACCCAAGCCATGATTGACTTGGATCTGCCTCGTGTATCAATATAGTTAAATCTATCAAAGGTCATTGATACACCATTGGGATTGGTTTTGGAATTATTTACCTTTGGTTTCCATTCCCAACGTGCTGTGGCCTTCACAGCATTCCCCATGTTACCCCTGTTCTTGGTCATTATACTAGCAGTGGGAATTTTTGCCTGAGCAGTGGAAACTGCTAATTTGACTTTTGGTACCCACTATTGATTATGACCAACCTTTTTCTTATAAAAGATCTTTTTGCCTATTTGTGCAGATTTAGCAAAAGATGCTTTTGGTTTTGCACTTGAAACAGATGATTTAGGGTAAGCAGTGTTAACAGTTCTAGCAGTGGAAAAAGATTTAAGCCCACTTCTTAGTTGAACTGCTCTGGGAATCATGTTGCTGTGTGTATTAGGGTGTATTTTGTTTTGAAACCTGTTTGTGTTCACCCTCTTACTCCCAAAAACTTCCCTTCTCCCAATATGATAGTCACATTTAGCATGCAAATGGTCAAAGCTACCACAGATATGACATGCTTTATTATTCATAACAAATTCACTACCAAGTTGTTGAGATTTCAAATGATTCCAACTCCTCTGGTTGCCCCTAGGAGCTGGTGACTTATCCCTATACTTCTTTGCATACCTTACAGTTGGTCTAGGTTGTTTAGCTTGTTTCCTAGGTTCCTCTGTATTAGTATTTACAACTTTTGGGACAGAAGTTTCTACATTTTTCTTAACACTTTCATCTACTAAGGATGAATCACTTGCACTTTCAAAAGCATCAGATTCATGCTTAACCTGTTCCTCACTTTTCACAAACTTGGGAGGGCCATATTCAAGAATGGGTTCCTGAAATTCTTCTAACCCTGTATGTGCTAGGTTAATACCTGGAGGTGATGGAACACTTCTTAGTGGTGGAGGGACTGTGTTGTAGCCTACACATGACTTAGCCTTATTAACTACTTGTGCTTCCCAAATTTATCAATTGATTTAGACTGATGAGCTAGAGTGTCAACAGTTATATTGACATTTTCATTAATTTTCTTATGTTTTTCAAGCTTATCTCTAAGGGCCTCATTAACAGCAATCTTATAGTCTAAATCTCTTTTTAAAACTGCAATATCATCATTATATTTAGACTCATTTTCTCTATAATGTTCTAATTGCTTTTCTAACACAGCTATGCCTCTTTTATGATTAGCCAAATTATAGTTAGAAGCTAACAACTCTGTGCTTTGACTCTCTAAAAGTTCACTAAGTCTTTCACACTCTCTATGCCTCTTTCATTAATTTGTACGTCAAAGTCAGAGAAAGCCATGAGAGTAAGTTCTGTAGCAACTAAGGCAGCATCCTTAGATTCTTCTTCTTCATCAGCCATGAAACTCCAATCATAGCTTACACCATCAATTGCCAGCATAGCCGTTGGTTCTTCCACAGTTGGTTCTTTCTGTTTGCTTGTACCAAGTAGACCTGTTATCCTGCTTCCTAGGTCTTCTGCACTCTCTAGCAAAATGCCCCAACTTGTGACAGTTGAAATATTCCACTTTCTTCTTATCAAAGCCTGCAGTTTCATTACCATTGATGGTAATTGGTTTTCCAGTCTTTTTATAAAATTTCTTAGCCCTCATGCTAAGAAGTGCAATCTGCCACTTTATATCCATCTTTTCCAAGTCATCATCATCAACTTGCTCTAAGTCTTCATGAATTAGAATAGAGCCACTAACTTGAGTTGAGATGAAAGCATAAAAAGTGGGATCTTCAAGACCAGCAACCTTCTTCTTGGAACTTGCAGTGGTAACACTTGCATTGCCAATGGAAACATTAGAACCAGCAGTGGCAACATCTTCATCACTGTCATCATCAGAACCATCATCAACAAAGGATGATAACAATGCCAAGCTCCCAGAACTTGTACCTAGCTTTCCTGCTTTCTTTAATCTTTTTTCAATGAGTTTGAAATTATTATAAAGATCATTGAGTTTCATAGTTTCAATTTCTGGTTTGTTTTCCCAGACAGTGACATTGGTATGATATTCTGAAGGCAAACTTCTTAAGAACTTTAAATTAAGGTCTTCCTTGTCTACCTCAATGCCAAACACAGTCAGCTGTGTCATAACCATCTGTAGTCTAGTAAAAATGCTGTCAAGAGATTCATTGCCTGATGCAGAGAAATTTTCATAACTCTGCTTTAGCAATGTCTTTTGAGTTTTCTTGGTAGCATCATTACCACCAAACACTGAGCAGATCTCATCAAACAATTCCTTTGCTGTTTTATACTTGCTAAAAGCAATGATCTGGTCCTTGGGAAGAGTCATTAAAAGCAAGCTTCTAGCCTTGAGATCATTCTTCTTCTGAGTTCTTTCATCACTTGTAGTGGGAACAGCATTCACTGTCACTACATCTTTTCCATTTACTTTCTCAGTAGAAGTACTTGGCTTGAAAGAATCACCAAACATGATGATCTCCCAAAGAGCATAGCCTTGAATGAGGAAGTATTGCTCTATCATTATCCTCCACATATCAAACTCATTGAGTTTGAGCTTTGGAAGTCTTGCAGCAGTGTTGGACTGGTTGTTTTCCATCTCCACTGATTTAGGTGAGGTGATTNCACCAAACATGATGATCTCCCAAAGAGCATAGCCTTGAATGAGGAAGTATTGCTCTATCATTATCCTCCACATATCAAACTCATTGAGTTTGAGCTTTGGAAGTCTTGCAGCAGTGTTGGACTGGTTGTTTTCCATCTCCACTGATTTAGGTGAGGTGATTAAGCTATTTCTTTGGATCTTCTAAATCAAAGTATCAGAACCTGTCTCTGATACCACTTGATGGATCTAAACACACGCCTTGTGTTAGAGTGATACTTTGAGTAATACTAATAAGCACGCGGAATTTACTTGTTAATCCTTAGAAGATTGTTTATTTGATTTGTTGTGAGTAAGAACAATATTATGTAATGAACACAAAGGTTTAACCAAACTTGCAGCTTCAATATTTTGAATACGAGTGATCTGAATATCACTAGGGTTTACACCTTGAAGCTTTCACAAAGATACGTGTATGATACCCTAAACCTAGGACCTCCTTTTATAGCACAAGGAGTCCTTTACAAGATAAGTATAATCATATCAAAATAGAATATACAGAAGATCTATTCTATACTTATCAATACACGAATACAAAACAGTTATCCTATTAGCAGTGGTAATAATATGTACTAGCAGTGGTAATGTGTTTCCACTGCTAGTGCATTCTTCAGCAGTGTCTTCCACATGCTTAACAGTGGTAACTGTTAGCACTATTTCCAACACAAATCGCCTTAACCTTCCTTGTATGCACTCATCTTTAATGCATTATTGTGATTTGTTTAAACCCTTAGTTAATTGTCTAATTGATTACATGGTTGCTAAGTCGAGTCATATCTTGTACATATTGTTTTAGGACGATTCGGACTTATGGGTAAAGTACTAGTGTTATGGAGTAATGGGGAAGAACATCATTTATTACCCTCACATATGCGTTAATGTTTTAAAGTACTCAAAATGTTTCGATTATCTTGATTCGAGTCTTTATTTTGAATTATGTAAAAGTTCAAGTGTAAGGGGAGAACGAGCCCCCTTGATATATTATTTTGGATGGTAGGGCAAGAGTGTATGAAAAAAAATTGAAAAAAACAAGAAAAACGAAAAAAAAAAGTAGAAAAAGAAAAGTGAAAAAAAACATACAGACTACCATCCCGTTCCTTTTATTTTATTTATGTTTATGTTAGTTTGTAGTTAGATTAAGTTGAGTCGAGTCTTGGCTTAGCAACGCCGCATTGTACATGTAATTAACTAAGACAATTGACTTGCCACCAGTAAAATATCCTTTATCCAACAAACCGTGTTTTTCATATCCCTACACCTAACGTTATAACCCTTTAAAAGACCTCTTTGATAGTTTATCCTAGGTGCTACGCCAAAGTGGTGGAGGTTTTGATCCTTTCCCAAGCCTATGGTAATATATTTGCTATGACAGGTAGTGAGAGATATTTTTCCATTTCCATTTGTGATATATATGTTTATAACACCCGAGAGATGAGAGTATCCAAACACTTAATGTGAGGTGCTAGTGTATAATTTCCGTGCTTGTTCTGACTAAGGTAGAATGATCATTTGTTGTAATTACTTTTATATTAATGTTAAATGACTTCTAACTTGTATTTTAGTTGGTATAAAAGCTCATTTGCTTGAGGACAGATCCCTTGGATTACACTGGCCGGATCCCTCTGGTAAGGAATCCGGCTGACCAGAGGACATTTTGTCTATAAATAGTGATAACGCTCAAATTGTACATGTTTTTAGGAGCGTTATTGTGGATTTTGTGCATGTTATTTGGTTATAATTATATGCTTTTGTTACTTAATTGTATAAAAGTGTGTATGCTAGTTCCTTTGTAGCCAAGTACAGGAAAACGAAGAAAAACACGAAGAAATGATCAATAAATGAAGATTTATGCATGTACGAAGAATTCCCGACAAATGAAAGTCTCTTGGAATATATTCGAGAAGATAAAATTCATGAAGTTGTAACTCCAAAGACTCAAGAATAAAGCACAAGAAGGAAAATGAGAAAAGAAATGAAGAAAAGAAGCTTAAACGAAGAATTATTGGAAGACTCGTTGTTCCCGACATACCTTCACCATTTTGGCCATAAGTTGAGAATACGAATTCCGATTTAGTTGATTCAAGTGGCCACGGAAAGCTAAGAGAAAGATCTACAAATTTCATGTTTATTACATTCTGTCAAACTCATCCATCCAATCAGCTGGAATCCGGATGGAGCTAAATGTCTCATCCATCCGATCGGCATGGCCCCGTATCCGATCGGATGGATGAATCTAACCTCCCCAAGTCATTTTTAATGCTCAATTAAGATGTCATTAAGCCCCAAGTCCGATCATATGTCCCTAAGAACTCCATTTACTGGCATTTTATGACACTTAGTGCCCAAGTTTAGGGTTAATTTCTACTACATATAGGAGTCCTTAGCCTTGGTTTTCATTGTGAAATTCTAGCCTCCACCCTTAAGGACGAATTTTCACCACCTTATCTCACCCAAAAGACTACAAACCTCTGCAAAATTCGTGTGGTGTGCTCGAGGGCTGGTGAAGGCATTTGGGTATAATTTTTCGGATTGGTAGAAAGCGTGTAGTTGATTGGAGGCTTGAAGGTTGCTATAAATCTTTCACCTTTACCTATTGTAATTGATACCTTGGGTAAACTTTTGTTACTTTTAAGATGTTGAATTTTATATCTCATGTTTGTTTCTTTGTGTTTCATGTGATGTGTTTTGATAATGATAATCTCTTAATGCTTGTTTGGTAATTATGATAACTTGTGATAAAGGGATGTTTGGATACAATTAGTGTTTTTTTGGTTTATGATGAAAGACATCATATTTGGTTAAATTGGAACTTGTCTTGTTTATTGTTTTGATTAATCATTGTTGAGTCTATGTCGAGATTCTCAATAGTGGTTGATCTCAATTCATTAGTCGACAAATGTTTTGGTCTTGTACTTTGTGACGATTGTATGAGAAACTTGATAAACTAAACAAGTGAAAGTTTAATTTGGATTATCGGTCGAAAGGCATCTTTTGAAAATGTGTTCTAATCATTTTTCAAGTAAATGGAACTTAACAAATTAATAACATCAAAGTCTATAGTTCGAAAGGATTCTTTGTTGTTGTTTAGGTATAAGGCTCATGACATGACCATTGCATTGAGGCTTATGCATATTTGATTTATAAAACACTAAATTATTATTGGTTCTATAGGCCGTAAGGATTATCTTTGATAATATATTTTCAAAACTAAACATCCTAATATCCATGTGATCATTTGTCCAAACATGTATGTTCTTTGTGTGCTTGTTCTCATATTGTTTTTCTTGTGGTTTGATCCGTGACAATCATAACCACTAACTTGTTACTTGCTTAAACAAACAAACGACACTTGAGTGTAACCAAGTCTCTTGGGACGACCTTGACTTACCACCCCTATACTACAAATGACTAGGGTATACTTGCCCGAATGTGTTCCTAGTTAACCGGTAATTCTTGTTTATAAATTTAAAGCTTTGATGGAGCGCATCAAGTTTTTGGTGCCCTTGCCGGGGACTTGCGTTTGTATTCTTGTGTTTGTTTGATTGTCTTCTTGATTGATATATTGTTTGCTTGCTTGATCATAATTTCGGCACCGCCCGCAACAGGTTTTTGGCGCCGTTGCCGGGGTTTTGGTTCATGTGTTCTAAAAATACTAATTTCAAAGTTTGCTCGAAAATGTTTGCGAAAAAAAAACCACCAAAACCACCCAAACCATTTCAACCGATCGGTCACCTCCCGTAACCGATTCGGTTGGAGACTTCTGTACCATTTTTTTTAGTTTGCTTTTTTCTTGTTTTGTGAGTTTTATGTTTTATATGTTATGTGATCTCTTGCATGTCTTTGTGTTTCTGTTCATGTTATTTTAGTTTTGATTAGTTTCGTATTAATTTGGAATAAGACTATCTTGTTTTAGATTGTTTTGTTTTGATTTGCGTTACGTTACTAATTATGTTTGCTTGCGTCTATGTGCTTTTCATTTTCTGTGATCGTGCTCTTATTTGTTTTTGCGTATTTTTGTTTTAAGTGTCGTTTTATGTTCTTAATGTTCTACTTGTATATATGTGTTTATGTGTTTTACTTGTGTTTATTTTTGTGTTCGTTACCTTTTGTGTTCTTGTCTTATTTTATCAATAAAAGTTTATAAGTAAAACTTGTTTTATAAAAAAAAAAGAAAAAAAAATGGTCACCAGAGTGCCATCCGAATCGGATGGAGCTCTCGTAAAATATTTTTCAAGTTTTGTTATTTTTTGTTTTCTTTAATATTTAATGTTTGGTTTATGTTAGTTAATGTTTAGTAAGTGCTAATATTGCTTATTTGCTTATTTAAATGTTATGTTTAGTTATTTTTCATTTTTCGTATTTTGTTCTTGTGTGTTTGTGTTTAGATCGTATAAGTTTAAATGTCTTTTGGTTTTTGCAAGAGTATCATTTCTTTTATTCTACTTAAACTCGGTTTTGCCATTTTTAATTTTTAGTACATTGTGAATAAATAAGTACTTGTTTTTAAAATAAAAATGTTTTAAACTTTGTGGGTATGTTCACTAGAAACCCTCACGAAGGGCCACCGAAGGGTGTAAAAGGCTTGTTGCGTAAGCTAAATGCAACCGTGATGCCTACGAAAGTGAGTTTTAGGATTTTACGCTTTTGTAGTTTAGTTTGTTTTTGCAGATTTAATAAGCTCTTAGAGATTGGATTATTGGTGACATTATACTTGGTGTGGAGATGTTTTGTGGAAGTGAAATCGGTTGATCTCACAAGCTTATGCTAGCATTTGCTTAACACCTTATCATATGGAGTTCGATCGCGATTTCTTGGCCCGGGAAGTTTCGTTTCTCTCAGACTTTTCTTATTATATTTTTCCCTATTTCACATGCTTTGAAGTTTATTTTTACATTAAGGATAATGCTTAACTTAAGTGTGGGGGAAAGTAAATAGGAAAAACGAAACTCATTTTTAATTTTTCCAAATTTTTGGGCCAATTAAAATTTTGTATACTTGTTAGCCCTTATGATCTAGTTGTTTTCACGCTTTTAGGATAATATATTAGAATAACTGGATAATCCCACTGGTGAAATACTGTAATTTTGAAAAATTCGAGATGTGTCCCGATTAATATTGCAATCCATTCTGGGATCGATAACATTTGCTAGCACATATTATAATCTTTCCACTAAATTGTGAGGATTTAAGCCATTTTCATATATAGCATACATCTTTAATGCTTGGATTTTTTTTCCAAAGGTAAATTTTATTAAGGAAAAAAATGAAAGCCAAAAAGGCATTACAAAAAAAGAAAAAAGTACAAAATGTAAAAAGAACTAAGACACATCCTTAGCTCCACATTTTGTACCACAAAAAACAAATGGCATAGGACAATTCCCTAGCTTACATACAACCATAAAGACTAAGCTAGGACAAATACAAAAACAAATGCCAACTAAACTCCCTAGAAAATCAGACAAGCAGTAATGGGGGCTTAAACTAGCATCATCACCATACTCTGAATACATGGGATAGTGCTAAGGAATCAACCAAAGCACCTCCAAACATCACCATATGATGACAATAACTAGAAAGCAAGACTGCTAATCCCAATTAACAGAGAGATAGTTATACAGAAATANTCTTCTAAAAAAGGTTTTAACACTTGAAAAGTTGAGTATCCCGCTCTGATACCAATTGTAGAACCGTAGAGGAGGGGGTGAATACAGTCTTTTCGACTAATTTGTAGTTTAACAACTTCAAATCTCGATGAGCGAACAAGATGCTATGCGCAATAACAATCACAACCACAATATAAAGAGAATAAAGAGAGATAGACACCACGATATATATTGGTTTGAGATGGGGGGTTTATACCACTCGTACGTCTAGTTGCGAATCCACGACAATGATACTATTCACTAAATATAATCCTTATGGTGGATTACAAACCGTTATAACTTCGCTCCACCGATATGCACAAAGATCGACATTCACTAAGAATAGCTACTCCCAACGGTATTCCGCCCTAGCACCCACAAGAATCTCATGATTTGACTTAACAAGTAAGTCCAAAGAGACCACTAAGAACTTTCGCCGGAAGTATCAACCCCAACTAGACCTTCAACCGGTCTAGGCTTGATAACCAAGATACAATACTTGATTACACCTTTTCTTATCCATAACCTTAATAAAACTTCAAATGATTATAAATATGTGTTTGTTTTAGAACATCTAACCTATCCTAAAGACTCAATTCTAATAGAAAGGTTATAGAGAAGACGACTCTCGACGCAATTCACAAGAGTGGATTAAGTTCTTGTGAATCTCTCTTGCAGATTTAAGTGCTCTTTCAATAGATGATAGGAAGAGAATTTAAAACACAATAAGATAGTAGACTTAAAGGGTTAAGAGAAAAGAAGTAAGAACTACTTAACGGTGGTCTAGTAGCAAAAAAGGCTTATGACTATCACTCTAAAATGTAAGAGATCTCAAGTTATATTCCTGATAGGTGCAAACAACCTTAAGTGGCCACGCAACCTCTTGAAAAAGGGAGGGCTTTACCTGGTTTGAGTCTGTTGGGCGGTGGGTTCAAACTCGATTAAAATATTATATTTCAAACTTGTGTGAGAGAGAAATGTATAAGAAGAGTGTGTAGAGTGTTGGGAGAGTTTGAATGTGGGGAAGGTGTTATTTGAATTCAAATTCAAAATAAAAAGTTGTATATGTGTGGTATGTACTTAAACACATACCTTTTCTTGACCAAATTAAGACCCAAAATGACCAAAAACCAACCTAAAATGCCAAATATATGTTGTTTTTGTGTTTTTGGTTGTGCAGGTATGGATATGTGAAAAAAAGGACAAAAACCGAGCCAAAACGGTAAAAACGAGCACGAGATATGAAAAGATCGCTAAAATACGAGGCCAAGACTAAGTCAAAAATATTTTTCGAGCACACCATTGGAAAGAGCACGAAAAAACGAGTCCGGAGGTACTTTTACTTTTTCTTGACCGGTTCATATACTCTTTAAATTGACAGGTCAAACTCTTACTTGAACCTTTTCTATTAAATGAACTGGACAGAATGCAATAAGGGTTAATAATTAAATTGTGCATTATATAATTGAAGTTATGCTTCACCCTAGTGGTAAGCAACTTCACTCCCATACGGGAGGTCCTTGGTTCGAATCCCGGCCAAGGCAAAATCGGAGTATTTATACTTCGTGCCACGTGGCACCTTCTCATTGGTCCACGTGGCAGACCCGACCCGACCCGTATCCAGACCCGACCCGAATCTGACCCGGCCCAGACCCGATTCCGACCCGACACGTGGCATGCCACGTGTCGCCACGTGGACCAGTAGCATCATGACACGTGGCAGTGGGCCCCACCTGAGTTATAACAGCTTGTGGGTCCCACCTGCTGACGTGTCAGTGACGTGGACGAATCAGAAGCCGCCACGTGGCGGCGGCTAATCATTGGTACGAGGTTGCAGGTACAGGTGGCGGCGCTGACATGTCAGCTGACATGTCAGTACGAGGTGGCAGGTGACAGGGCGGCTGGCCAATCAGAGGGCGACACGTGTCCATTCTGACGCGTCAGTACCAGGTTCAGGATGATTCCAGAGCAGTCCAACAGCCAATAGCGGAGTGACACGTGTCCTTGTACTAGAAAGAAATGGAAGATACCAGATATGATGAGGCGGTGAATTTTTCTAGAGGTGTCCAAGGGTATTATAAATACCCATCACAAGAAGCCTTACACATACAGCTTTCATACACACAAAAAATTACACACACACAATTCTTGTAGTATTAATTTAGGTAGTATTAATGTAATAGGTAGGGTATTTAATAAGCTTTGTAATATTGGAAGATCTTGTATCAAATTTTAAGGTATTAATTTTTCTTTAATTTCTTTCATGCATTTATATTTACGTTTAAGTTAATTACTCTTTATATCTTAATAGCTTTCTTTAATAAATCTTTTACTCTTAAAATTAAATTAATAAAGCCTTAAACTTTTTATAAAAATCTTTATTTTTAGCCATCTAGTTAATTAAGTTTTAATCTTTTCACCTTAAAAATTAATTTTAGCTTACATTTTACTTAAAAAGTTTTAATCTTTTTACATTTTTAGTCGTATCTTACTTAAAAGTTTTAATCTTTTTACATTACTAGTGTTAATTTAGTTTTAAAAATCAAATTTTCATAATTTTAAGGCTTTTACTTAAAAAAGTTGCTACCTTTATTTAAAAACCAATCTAAAAATTACATAAAGTTGCGAGCTTTTGAAGAATTATGGGTGTTATGAAGTATTTTGGGTTAATTATTGAGCTTGGCCGTGGTTTAATCATCATTATCACTCTTAATTAAGTCCGGGTACTTTCTTTTCCTTTTATTTATTATATGCTTAGCTTAGTTATAGTTTTAGTTTAAATATTTAGTGAAGACGACTATAATTATGTTTGTTAGAGTTAATGTTGCTTGTAGTTTATTAATTATGCATAGTGAGTAGATTTATTAGTGTTTGTTAAGTGATGCTAATTTGTGATTTAA
>LBNU01009452.1:0-24779 GCA_014162995.1 Artemisia annua
CTAACATCGACTTCACCCACCCACAATAATCACAAGCAAACCAACAACATATAATCAATAGCTAGGTTTCATTAGATCTAAGCAAACACAATAAAGACCTTGCCTAGCATGTTAATTGAAAGACAAGCATAAGATATAATCACACAATACATAGACATATTGAATGATTTGGAAGAGACTTATCTTCAATTAAGCATCCAAGGTTCAAGGGTGGAAAACCCTTGAAATTACAGTAGAAAAATGAGCTAGGGTTTTTGTTCCCAAAAGTTGCACACAATGAATGAAAATTAGAAAACTATATAAAGATTTTACATTGTGACGGCGTCAGCTTATAAGGTCTTACGCCGTCATCTCGCCGCGAAAACACTATTCGGATTGCTCAGATCCACTTCTGACGCCGTCCCCTTGTAATTTCTTTTGGGCCGTCTCCCTTTGTGACAAAACGTGACGACCTACATCTTGTAACACGTGACGCCGTCACGTGTTAATTCCTCTTCAAAGTACCTAAAATGACAAAAGGAACGATTTAAGGCAATATTTGATCAAATAATTATGGATTAGGGCTTAAATGACCCCCCAAAAGCATAACACTTTTCGCCTCATCAACAAACAAAATTATTCAAACCAAAACCGGAAACTGAATTGTTTTTCACAAACTTAAAAGAATTGTTTATCATAGAATTAAAAGATAAGTCTTCAAAAGAAGCTGTCTTTGAAGTGGATTCATCAGCAGCAACTCTTGGGGAGAAGTCAACAGACTTGCACGAAGACTTGGGTGAGGGCTTGGGTGAGTCAGACTTGACACTTGAATCACAACTGGCAAAGCTATTGGTATTGGTCTCTGATGTCTTGTCACTGAAAGAACAAGATACAAAGTCATTAGATTCATTGCTCGAGTCAGGTAAGTCAGTAGACTTATTGCCAGTTTCCATTTGTGATTCAACTAAGTCCAGGTGTGGTGAGGTTGGCATAAAGGTTCCTGTAATTGTGGGAGAAACATTGTGCATTTCCCCCTCTTTAACAAACTTAACAGGTGTTTGAAATTGCAAGGGAGGTTCAGGGTCTAATGTACTTGGTTCATTAGGGTCATAAATTTTATCTGGCCCTATGTAATCTCCAAACCCTAAAGCTCTTTTAGACCTCATTGACTGAGAACTATTAATTAACTTCTCAAGATGTTTAGCTCCCTTTTGCCACTTCATACGACCTGCTACTTCATTATCAAACTTAACCTGCAATTCTTGTTTTTCTAAATCTACTTTTGCTTTTTCTTTTTCAGAAAACTTCAACAAATTTTTTGTATTCTCTAAATCTCTTTCTAACACCCTAATTTTCTCTTCATAAGCTAATTGATTCTTTTGGAACCAAACTTTTGTTGCTCTAATGTTTTAACTGCACCTTTATAGGCTTGGATCTGAATATAGCATTCTTTATATTGTGGTTCTATTTCATCATAAGTTTTTTAAGTTCAGCATATTTTCTATCACAACCAAAAACACAATTTTGTACCTGAGATGTGATACCCATGAAAGCAAATTCTTCAGTCTCATCTTCTGAATCACAACCTGCCAGTAGTGAGTAGAGTTGAGAAGCACTACTGTCTACATCATCAGACTCATGCTCCTTCCAGTCAACACAAGAATCCACAGATACCAATGCTTTGGATGGTCCAGAATCCACTTCCTTCAGCTTGAAGGCAGAGTATCTTGTCTTATCATCAGCCTTCCTCTCAGTGTACTCTCTTGAAAAGTGACCCATTTGACCACATGAGTAACACTTAACTTTCTTCTTGTCAAACCTGGCTGGATCCCTGCCTCTGAAGTTGAGCTTTCTCCAAGCCTTCTTCTCAAACCTTTTTATGTTGACAGAAAGCATAGCCAATTGCCACTTCAAATTCATCTCCTCCAAGTCCAATTTATCTAATTGCTCCAAATCTTCATAAGCCAGTTGCTGCTGTGGTTCATAGTCAGCAACATAAGAGTGAAGCACATCCTCTAACACACTACTAGATTGTGGATGATTCTTTGGTCCACTAGAGATGTAGGAAGATGATGTTGATGAAGAACTTGGACTTGCAGTATGTGTCACCCTGTTGGAAGTAGTGCTTACAAATGCTGAGTTTGTAGGAGTTGATGAATAGGTAGAGTGCGCCTTGATATCAAGCTCAAGAGATCTGAGCTTGTTGTATAGATCATCAAATGAGAGGTACTCAAGGCCACCTTTGGCTTTAAGTATGATGCTGACTTGGAACCAAGAATGAGGTAAGGCTCTTAAAAACTTGGAATTACAGTCCTCATTGTTAGGCTTGGCTTTCAGCTGATTCAACTGACTCAAGATCTTCTGAAATCTGTCATACCTCTTGTGTATGCCTTCTTCTTCTGAGATCTTGAATTCTTGGAACTCCTGCTTGAGCATGGACTTCCTCATTCTCTTGGACTCATTATTGCCCCCAAAACTTGCTTTAAGAGCCATCCAGATATCCTTGGCATCATCAAGATAGTGAAAATATCCCATATGATCATCTGGGATAGCTTGAAGCAAGATAGTTCTTGCCTTGTTCTCTCTTTGGACAGCAATAACTTCATCAGCAGTAGTAGGAGGAAGGATGGTAATATTACCATCAGGGTCTTTTCCAGTCTTCTTCTTACTATTGCCATTCTGGATCACACTCCAGAGATTAAATCACTGTTGGTGATCCAGTTCTGCATCTTCATTGCCCAGATCTCGTATTCATCCTTCTTGTGATAAGGGAACTTTGCATTGCTACTGGTAAGAGTAACCTTCTGAATTAGTTGCGTCTGGGTGTTGTTTGATTGAGTGACCTTAGTGTCATCTGATGATGCAGCAGACATTGTATTAGGGTGAAAAAGTTTTGAAGACAAGTTGTTCTTTGTTCACAGAGACTTCTCCACAGGCTCTGATACCACTTGTAGGATCTACTCCTTGATAGATCTTTGAGCCAATGGATCGATAGTACACTAATGTAATCAAAAGTACACTATCTGGAGAATCTCTGTATAAACTTATGTATAAGCGGAATTTAAAAACAAGTAACAAGAACACGAATAACTAATAATGCTTGATCCTCTATGGATCTTTATTAATCACTAAAGATTGTTTTGTAATACGTACATAATGCATAACCGGGTGTTCCTTTTATACTAGAAGGAACCCTAAACCCTTCTTACAAGAAACGTATAAAATAAACTTATAGAAGATATTCTATATCTTGTCCTAAAATAAACTAAGCATATCCTAACAAACTAATAATAAAACGGAGTTACAATATCTACAAGAATGCTTCATCAGTAGGAACATGCTATCAGCAGAAACCACTAAAGCTTCAGCAGGAACCTGTCAGCAGTAATCTTCAGCAGAAATCAATAATTCCTAACACAAAATCGTTTTTATTCGAGCCTAGGAAAAAATGTAGCAACACTAAATGAGAAACAGTAGAGGATATAACAATAGAATTTGCATCAAATTAACTTTTACGACATCCTCTCGTGCTTCTCAGCTTTCTTTGGTCGAGTACATTAATCAACGATATTGGTTTTTCATCAGTTTGAATCTTAACCACCCAAAAGAAGAAGATCTAGTTCTCTTGATACGGTTGGTGTGTCAACCTTAAAATATGTAAATAATTCATTTCCTATTACCCATCTCAGAAACCAAGTATATTGCATTGCTAATGGGCGCAGATACAAAAGAACTCTAATGCACTCAATTGAAAGACAGATATAGGACAATGTACTTACTTAGTTATTTCATAGTAATCAACTTGAGAAGCCGTCAAGGCAGCATTAGAAATAGGCTTTGGTATAGTAAGGGCTGGAGCAGCGGTGAACCATACATGGACTGGGTAACGTGTACACAATTGACTCAAACAACTAAGTCCGTCGCATACTTTAACCAAAGCAGCGTCAACGGAACCCTTTAACAGTGGATTGTGTCGTGCACACAGTAAGTATGCAATTATAAGGTCTGTGGTTCTGTCAAAAATGAATAAAGCACATAAAGTAACTTACATAATACAAATTGGATTCTTAATCAGATTGGTTAAATTTCCTATTAAGTTTTCCAAATTTAAACATTTGTAATACCTCTATGGGCAGAAAGTAAGACAAACAAAACCCGCAAGCCTATTGATTCCAGCTTGCCTGATGAGTTCACAAAGAAACACCTCCTTATTGCTTTTGCAAACTGTTAACAATAAGGTCCATGAACCGACTTACCTGCAATGGACATACACATCATCATCATCATATTAAATGAAATTGTGGCGTAGTAACAGAGACTATGTACTGAATTTCCGATATCATAACGGAAATTAGGATATTTAGCTGCATAAGAATCGAAAAAGGGAAGACACCAACATCAAACAAACGCAATTTTCTTAAGAAATTCATCAAACACATGGCAGACATCAAATCCACCAACAGGTTTTCACACCATCAACCATAACCAAACTTCCAAATTTAACCAAAACCCCTAATTTTTTTTTTATATAAATCTGAATCTAAAAGACATAAATTAAGTAAATAAAAACGTACCTGATGACTAAAATACCTTTGTGCTTACATGAACAACAAAACCCAATTTCTCCTTTAGCCAATAATCATAGCAGAACGGAGTTCAAAACCTCGTGGCTAAATCGTCGGCCACGGTCGATCAAATGCCACATCCTTCTGTAATGCCTAACAGCTGGCCACATGAAATAGCGTGAATTAGTAACTAATTTTGGAGTTCAAGAGCAGATCTAAAAAACTGTCATGCTTCTTAATTAACCTAGATTTCTGTTTGCTGGTGTGGAAGGTTCTAGGGTTGTCATGTGTTTATACCGAGCAATTTGGGCCATCGCTGGGCTACCGTAATTCATCAAAGAGGCGAAACAGGAGTGGGAAAGTTGGGCTCCAGCAGCCCACATGGTTTTGGCGGGAAAATGGAGGGGCAATACGATGTCACAGCCATTGTGATTTAATACATATTGTAATGTAATGTGTGAAGAGATAAGAAGTAGATTAAGCGGTTAGGTAAAGTCATAGCTAGCTCTTTTTGGAGATTTTCACAGATTGCTAGTGATATCTCGTGTATATATTTGTCTCTGCTCGTAAGTATATTTGCACACTTAGGACACATAATTATATTTTATCATAGGCCCATTGTCTCTCAAAGCATTTATGCTTTTTATGTCCACATGCCCGTATGCGTTTATTCACCTATGCATCTATCCTTTTCCCCCACATGCGGTCATTTTATTAAATGTTTTTATGTGTTATTTAATAAATTTTAAAAATCTTTATTTGAGTTGAATTATCATATGTTACAACGGTTTTTCAGACTGCCTTTTGATTATTTTACGGTGTATGCATAAATTTTTTTTTTTTTTTTTTTGGTAAAAGGGAACTTCCACCCTGGTAAAATATATTAACCAAAAAGCGTCTAAAGTATGATGGAATGTGGCTGAAGTAGCACATTTTATGACAGGCCATAAATGAACAGCTAGCTACCAACAACTAGAAAAACCAATAAGCAACATTAGATGACATGCCAATCTTATGAAAAAAACAAAATAAAATAGCACGACTTTGGAGCTTGAAATCATGAAATTATCCCGGTAAGTCGTATACCTGAGCCGCATAATCATCGAAAAAATAATCCTCAAGCTTATTACCTTCACCTGCTGATGAAAAGTAACTTCCCATATTATCTTTAGGCTCAAACACCTCATCTTCATCACTATCCGAATCAACCACTTCAGCCACCTTAGAAAATGGGTTATCCCTCTTAGTTGCAGAAGTACTAGAAGATGGGACAGTAGAAGGCTTAGAAGCCTCAACCCCTTTAGAAGCAGAAGTATGTGGAGCAGAAGAAGTACTCGGTTTGGAAGCCGCATACNTACCAACAACTAGAAAAACCAATAAGCAACATAAGATGACATGCCAATCTTATGAAAAAACAAAATAAAATAGCACGACTTTGGAGCTTGAAATCATGAAATTATCCCGGTAAGTCGTATACCTGAGCCGCATAATCATCGAAAAAATAATCCTCAAGCTTATTACCTCCACCTGCTGATGAAAAATAACTTCCCATATTATCATTAGGCTCAAACACCTCATCTTCATCACTATCCGAATCAACCACTTCACCCACCTTAGAAAATGGGTTATCCCTCTTAGTTGCAGTAGTACTAGAAGATGGGATAGTAGAAGGCTTAGAAGCCTCAACCCCTTTAGAAGCAGAAGTATGTGGAGCAGAAGAAGTACTTGGTTTGGAAGCCGCATACTGCACCTTCTCTTTCAAATTGCTCGCACGCTGATCATGCGACCCTTTAACCTCCTGAGATAACCCAAACACATCTTCCTCTGCCAATGAGGCCAAAACATCAAACGGATTAGAAGATTTGGTTTTGACCTCCACCACTTTACTCGACTTACCGGTGGTACCCTTACCCTGATTACCATCATTTACCTTACAAGCATTTCCACCATCATCCGACTTCCCTTGCATATCCGACTTCCTACTATTATCATTTGAAGTAGAAGCTTCATTATCCACATTTTTAGCTTTAGCATGATAGATAAACTTATGAGGAGGCTTAGCAAAGCGAACACCAGAAATAGGATTAGTTTTACCAGGTTGCTTACCCTTGCCTCCCTTGCGATTAGCATCTATAAAACTGTCATTTTTGTCAATAAAAGGGTTCACCTTATTAACACGTTTTGGACATTGATCATTAGAATGACCAAACACTTTGCAAGCTTCACAATGGGGGGGGGGGCTGCCATTCATACTCAAATTCTATGGTGTGATACAACTTAACAGGTACATCAATTAACGGAATAGCAACCACCAATGATTTCAAAGGGATCTGATCGACCGATACTTCAATAAGGGCTCGAGCATACAAGGTGCGACCCCATGAATCAAGGCACTTATTAGAGGTATAAGTGTCCAACATAATCGGCCTCCCAAGTTTAGTTCCAATCAAACTGAGGCTAGTTTCAGTATACGCAGCCAAAGGGATTTTATGGAGCTTCACCCAAACTGGAATCTTCGTTATATCATCATTCCTCATGGTTGTAGTAGGAGTCCAAGTGTTTAAAATCAAAGGGATAGTTCGAATAAACCATGGACTATTCTCTAACACCTGCTCCATACCAGTCTTAGAAGCAAACTTGAAAAAGAAAAATCCATCATTCAACATAACCTTTATAATACCGTATTTGGCCCATGTATTCTTCACATAATTTTCAACAATAAGAAATGCCAAACGCTTCCCTAGAAAATGCCCAAACAAAGTATTAGCAAACCTGTGTCTAACCTCTTCAACTGAGTCATTAGGTAATGTAATATCAGCCTTATCTATGCGCGTAATGTGTCGTTGCGGTTTAGCAGTACTAATGCCTACTCAAGTTTTAAATTTATATTTAGCCGACTTATCAATAACACACACACTTAACGAGCAGTGTACTCGGTCAGTATGAATATAATGGTAAGTAGGTTGTCAATCACTAAGAATGGAACGTATTATCTAGTTAACCTAATCAGTATTTTAATATCCTAAGTTAGTTTTACAGTCTAATCTAACGAAAAGGGGGTTCAGCCTGAGAGACTGGCACAGTTTGGTTTTATTAACCAGTAAATTAAACTAATGAGCATGAATCAGCGAGTAGCAGCACGTACATAGATAGATAATAAAAGCAGAAGAAGGCCTGTCCTGATAGTTAAGCAGCTTGTCACTTATTTTTTTGCTAGTTTTATATGAAGCGTATCGTAATCTAATCTGTCTCGTTGGATCTCATTATATCGGCGAGTAAACCCTTAATGATCACTTATATCTATCCTATTTATCCAAAGACATCAGCTAAATAGGCGAAGAACAGGTATGGCAGCCCGCAGGCTCAGCTAGACACAAAGGTTATCAATGCACTAGTATAAGTCACCAAAAACATCATCATATAAACTTTAATTGATGGGAAAGAAATTTTAAGGGGAGCAGTATGGTGGCCACAAGCCCATTAATCCGGATGAATTAAAGCGTACTACTACAATAAAACAAAACTACTTAATGAATTAAATACATGCAGGACCTTCTTACAGCTCTAATATCTTCGTTTGGGGTGTGTCTTGTGATGCTTGTTCAACTGAATTCGTCTCCTTAGGGTTTTGTTGCATTGCACACAAAATTCGTATATGTCTTGGGGTATTTATAGTTTCTGTCAGAGGGTACGATGCGGCGCATCACATAGGTAGATGCGGCGCATGTACTTAACTTCGCGTGGGGTCCAAGATTAATATATTCTGGAATATTCATACACCGTCTTCAGATGCGGCGTATCTTGATCTTTTATACGGCGCATGTCCTTCAGTGTCTTGGATTGTTTCTGGTGAAGTCTTGATAGTGATACGCCGTATGTCAAAAGTATAATGCAGCGTATCTGGAGTAGAAAAAGCTTGTTCTTCTTCGTTGACCAAAGTTTCATATGCGGCGCATGATAGAATTCCATGCGGCGCATTCTTCAAAGTCAGGCAATGGTCTTCAAATTCATCTAAGTATGATATTGCGGCGCATCTGTTGAATGAGATACGGCGCTTCTTCAAGATTTCAGTAGACTTTTGACATCTTGCTTGTTTTGCTCCATAATTCGTCCAAAATCGCCAAGTTTCACCAATTGCTTGTTTTTACATGAGAATTACTAAAGTAAACAATTAAGTATCGATTCCCAAAGATAATATAATAAAACAAGTCAAAAAATAGGATAAATGATGATAATAATATGTACTTATTTGGTGTCATCAAATATCCCCCCATTTGAACTTTACTTGTCCCCAAGTAAACCTTAGATTAAAAATTATGAAAATATATCCTAAAAGGTATTAGGATTTATTTGTATCATTAAGCACGTATTCGTTTTATCATAATCACACAACCAAACACTTAACGAAGTAGAAACAAAATAAATTTTCAATATCAAAACAATTCTAAATCGTTTAGTTGCTTAGTCGTGACGAATATTCTATCATAAGCTTGGCAAGCATACGCATCTCCCCCACTAAAGCCAAGGAGTAACAAGTCTAAAGTGGTAAATAGGGTTTTGAGGCTTAAGGGTTGAACCTAGCTTCGTTCAAACATTTCCTGCATAAACTTAGCAGATCGTTGGCGCGAGTCTTCGACGCTTCAACTAACGGATGGTCACTAGTGCACTTCTTGGAACACTGGCGCGTTATTTGCATAACGGATGGTCACCAAGTCACACACTAGACCGCTAGCGTGTTAGTCAATTAATCTAATACTCGGATGGTCACTACCTTATTCATACATTTAACATTTTCACTAAGCTATCATCATATCCGGATGCTCGAAAGCTAACAACGAATACAACAATACAGTTGGGTAAGGATAACATTTAGGATATAAATTGGTGTAAAATAAAAATAAACAATCAAATAGATTAAAATCCCAAGTGTGGTTAATTACTTTCCCAACCATCTAATGAATAAGACTCATATCATTGAATAACTCATGCTTTTGACTCTTGTAACTCACGCTTTAGGTAGACACGAATTAAACTCAATAATATCTTAAACAAAGAATAAACTTTAGTTGGCGTTCCCATAACGACCAACTACCATTCAATCTATAAATATAGTACAACAACAAATAGTGGAGATATCTTCCACTTAATACAAAACTTTACATAAGTTGGTTAAAACAAACTTCCAACTTTTTCTTCTTTCTTTTTCTTTTCTATTTTTTCAATTTTTTTTATACTAACATAGATGTGTAAAATTTCATAACTTTTTCGATCACCATTTTTCCGGATAACTTTTCCATACTTATCATAACTTTCAGAAATAACTGTAATAGTGAAATTAGTAAACACACGAAAAATAATCTAAAAATTATACAATATGTACTTTCACTCCAATTGCATTGTGCAATTTCTCGACCTAACCAAAGATAATGAATTACGCACGCGAACACAGTTAATGTAAGGAAACACACTTTGCCTAAAGTAACTAACCACGGACTTTAATCTATAGGGTAGGATAAGGTGTAAGGGTATAACGAAACATTTTAACAAAGGTGTAAGGAACGAAAGGAATGGCTCTGAGGGTTTTTCTAAGGGTATCTTACTCTTAAAGTGAGAGTAAACAAAAGGTTTATACGGGGGTTAACTAACTAGTGTAGTTAGTTAATATCACATAACATGTATAGGCTTTTTGGGTGTAATCCTAGAAATTTACCAATTTAGACAAGTCACTCAAATTATATCGATAATACTCATTATGGTGGTCTCGAATAGTATACAAGCCAAGTTCTAAAGTTTACAAGTCACCGGCACACTAAAGTTTTTAATTTTTGGAAAAATAAGGTTATGTGTGCGATTATGTAATTTAGACTTTAAACAAAAACATGCTAAAAAATTTTAAATTTTGATATATTAAGCGCAATTTTAAGCATATTTTGAAAAGTTTGAGACAAGTAAGCATTCTAATTCTCCATCCCCCCGCTTAAGTTAAACAACGTCCTCGTTGTTTGTATTGAAAGATAAAAACTACAAAATAAAAGAATTAGAACGTAGAAACTCCCCTGATAATTGCTCGGTATGATCCTCCATTATGCGTTTATGAGCAAAATCTACTTTCTTGTGGATGAGAAACGTTAAGGCTCAATGAATGATGTTTCCACAGAAATTACATGAATCTATTATACCACCAAAACTTTAACACACCTGAGTTAAGAAGGTTCAAACTTGCATAATTTATTAGTAGTTAGTAAAAATAAACCTAAAAATTAAAAACTGTAAATCATCAGGTCAGTCGATACGCCGCATCCTATGGAAGAGGATGCGCCATATCGAGCCTGGAATTAATACAAATCAGAAAATAAATGTGTCGCATCCTTAAACAGGGATGCGCCGCATTAAATAAACTGACAGAATGTTTACAATAAAAATGCAGAAAAATAAAATGGATATGACCTGTGCAGTTGATACGCCGCATCCTGTGATGGGGATGCGCCGCATCTTCTGCAGGTCTGACTGACTCGACACAAACAGAAAAATAAGATAAAATCCGGGTTGTCTCCCGGCCAGCACTTGTCTTTATTCCAGAGTCTTCAAGTTGGACTCACGTTCAGCTCCTATTTTGCATCGTCAATATCCAAATACCACTTCATGATGTACTTGCTAATTAACTCATCTCGGACATATTCGGGTCCTAGTTTCAACACTCCTTCGTAGAATCCCTTCATCTTTTGATATGGATACTTGATCCCGTTCTGTTTGTCTTTGTCATCTACATAAAGAAATGGTGAAAATCTATAGCAATACTTGTTAGTGGCATGTTTAAAACTTGGGTGAGTGCGAGGCATCATAAGATGATAATGTCGCTCCCATTTTGAAAGGTGATTTTTCCTTCAANTCATGATGTACTTGCTAATTAACTCATCTCGGACATATTCGGGTCCTAGTTTCAACACTCCTTCGTAGAATCCCTTCATCTTTTGATATGGATACTTGATCCCGTTCTGTTTGTCTTTGTCATCTACATAAAGAAATGGTGAAAATCTATAGCAATACTTGTTAGTAGCATGTTTAAAACTTGGGTGAGTGCGAGGCATCATAAAAATGATAATGTCACTCCCATTTTGAAAGGTGATTTTTCCTTCAAATATTTTGGCATTAATAGTGATCTTCCTACAAAATGGTTTGCCAACAATCACATCACCCATCTCTTTATTACGATAGGCATCCATGTCTTCCACAACTGTGAAATCTGTAACAACAATAAACCTTCCAACAAAAATAGGTACATTAATAAAGGCTCCGACCACATTCTTTCCTCTATATTCAACCTTCTTTTTCATAATAGAATTATAAAAGGATTTTGACATTACATTAATTGGCAAAATAGGAAAGAAGTTGGCGCTAACTTGTTTGTAACCTATCATGCAAGGAAATTGTAAGTTGTAGGCGCAATCTACATGGATCCTTCTACCATAGTCACAAAAACTAGGATACCCTTCAAATTCATCATGATTCCTAGTGTTTATTACATTAACTTTAGGGATATCCATTATTTCTCTATCTTTGGGTTCATCATCTTTCATAGATCTATCATTGAATTCTAATGGCGTTTTAAGATCATTTAATTCAATATAGTCTCCATCATAGCATTCAAGTGACCTATTTTCCACTAAGATTTCTACCATAAATCTAGCTTCTAGGTCGAGGTCCATTCTTTCGCGTAATCCTAGCAGATATACGTTCCTAATTATGCTCTTAACTGGATTTTCACACTTATAGACTAATTTGTCATCCCCCACTCTTAATGACATTTTTCTTTTAAACACATCAATTTTAGCATGAGCAGTAGACAAGAAAGGTCGTCCAAGGATTAAAGGAATCCTAATATCCTCAGGCATATCTAGTATTATAAATTCTACGGGGAACACAAATTTCTCGATCCTAACTAGTATGTTTTCAGCAATCCCCTCAGGTTGTTTTACCGTTTTATCAGCCAATTCAATAAGCAGCTTAGTTGGTGTCAATTTTCCTAGTCCTAGGGTAGTGAATGTCTTAAAGGGCATAACATTAACGCTAGCTCCTAAGTCAGCTAATGCATTATTGAAAGACATGTTACAAATTGAACAAGGTAAAGTAAAACTTCCTGGGTCTTTTTCTTTATGAGGCAAGGCATGTAGATCAGTTGCAGAGCTCTCTTCTTTCATTGCAGCCTTGATCTCCTCTTCAATCCTTGATTTTTCCTTTAGTAGTCTCCTAACATTGATTGAAGAGTTAAAGAAATATTGGGGTTTTAAAACATTACCATTCTTCAATCTTTCAGGAAAAGGTAAGTTAGGCATGACTTCTTTGGTAGTGGTGATAGCTTTGACATGATCTCTTGGATTAACTTCAGTTGAGCTAGGTAGACCTCCAATTCCGCTTTCTTGAAGAACCTTGCTCATCTGACCGATTTGTTGTTCTAATGCTTTGATCGAAGCTCCTTGGTTTCTTGTGACAGTATCCGTTGAAGCTCGGATTTATTTGATCATAGCAATGTTCTCTTCATGTCTTTTAGCTGCATCAGCCATAATTTGCTTCAAAGTATCATCCAAAGTTTGCCTCCTCTCTTGATATGTGGGATTTCCATTGTACTTTTGATAGTATCCCGGAACAGCTTCCCTAAATTTTCCTGAAGGTTGGAATGGTTGACCAAATTGTGTGTAGTATGCTTCTTCAAAAGTCTCACTTTCATTCTTTGTACGACAATCTTTGGTGTAGTGAGGTCCTTCGTATTTTTCACATCCAACTTGGGCAGCATATGCTATTTCATCTCTTTTCTTCATATCTCTACTAATTTTGTCCAATTGATCTTGAATAGCAGCAAACCCGTCAAAATTAGTGCTGCTCTTAGATCTAGTAGAGGTCCCGTCGTGCCATTTTTGAGAATGGTCAACAGCTTCTTGGATGGCTTTCCTAGCATTAACTGCACTCATCAGTGGTACAGCTCCCTTAGCATCCAAGATTTGTCTAGTAGGCACGTCCAATCCTTAATAAAATAATATTATCTCCTGCATTGTGGTAAGATAGTGTTGAGGGCATTTCACCAATAAATCTTTAAAACGCTCCCAAGCCTGATAGAGAGTTTCATCGGGATCTTGCTTAAAGTTGTTGATAGCCTCCATCTTTTTAGCAGTTTTAGCAGGTGGACAATATCTTTTTAGGAATTTGCTCTTCAGATCATCCCATGTTATGATTGAACCTGCTGGTTCATTCCTTACCCACTTATTAGCAGCTCCTTTAGGCGAAATTAGGAAGATTCGAAGCATAAGTTGGTCGTCAGTAACTCCTTCTGTAGTAAACAAATCTGCAATCTCGAGGACTTTTTCCACATGTTCATTAGCATCTTCATTATCTTTCCCACTGAAAGCATTTTCTCTTAGCTCCTTGAGAAACTGACCCTTCAACACAAACTTTGACTTGTCGTCAAACTTTGGTCTAACAATCACTGAACTGTAGTCTGATCGGGTTTTGTTCATATATTCCTCCATGGTTGTTGCTTCCGTCATTGTTTCTGTTTCTACTTCCTCCTCTTCCTGTTCAGAAAAATAATCAAGCTCAAACGAACTTGAAAGATCAAAGCTTTTTGTGTTGAAAAGCTTCTTAAGCGAATGAAAAGCTCGTTCAGGTTCTTCGTAAGGTGTAATTAAGTCCTTGGTTGAACTTCTGGTCATGCACTACCTGAAATCATCACAAAAGCATCAGTAGGGTATGTTCAAGAAAGTAAAATATCAAAAAATTAACAACGAAAACGGAATACGAAGAATAAATGTTGTTGATATCTGCAGATGATGCGCCGTATCCTCAAAAAAGGATACGTCGTATCTAATTACGTTAAAATTAAATCAGACTTTTATTTAGAAAATCGATACGCCGCTTTTAAATTAGAATGCACCGTATTTTATGAAATATCAAAAATTGATTATATTTATAAAAATTTAAATGCGCCGCATAAGCAGAAGCTAATGCGCCGTATTTTCCTTATGCTTTAAAATACAAGATTTTTGATTCAGTGAATGCCCCGTATCGATAAAAATCGATGCGTCGCTTCTGTTTAATTAATTCGAAAACTGTTTTTAATTAAATATATAATACGCCGTATCTGTAGAGACAGATGCGTCACATGGCGTTAGGGTTTCAAATTTTTTTTTAAAACAGAATATGCCGTATCTAGGGGATAGATGCGCCGTACTCAAATTATTAAACGAGTTGTATTTATAAAAAGTTAAAACGCAATATGCCGTGTCTGAGAATCAGATGCACCGTATCATTTGTATCAGCACAATACAACGACAGTAGCTATGCAGAAAAACAAAAATATAGAAAATAAAAATAAAAATAAAAATTACAGAAAAAGAAAAGCAAACAAAAACAGTAAATATGCAAATTAAACAATGAATGCAATCTATCTAATATACAACAAAGTTAGTGATTAGAATCTAAAAACCTAATAAAAAGAAAATCTAATTAAAATACTAATCAGATAAACAGATAATAACAATTCACTCCCCGACAGCAGCGCTAAAAACTTGATGCGCGTGATGTGTCGTTGCGGTTTAGCAGTATTAACTCAAGTTTAAAATTTATATTTAGCCGACTTATCAATAACACACACACTTAACAAGCAGTGTACCCGGTCAGTATGAATATAATGGTAAGTAGAGTGTCGATCACTAAGAGTGGAACGTATTATCTAGTTAACCTAATCAGTATTTTAATATCCTAAGTTAGTTTTACAGTCTAATCTAACGAAAAGGGGGTTCAGCCTGACAGACTGACACAGTTTGGTTTTATTAAGCAGTAAATTAAACTAATGAGCACGAATCAGCGAATAGCAACACGTACACAGATAGATAATAGAAGCAGAAGAAAGCATGTCCTGATAGTTAAGCAGCTTGTCACTTGTTTTATTGCTAGTTTTATATGAAGCGTATCGTAATCTAATCTGTCTCGTTGGATCTCATTATATCGGCGAGTAAACACTTAATGATCACTTATGTCTATCGTATTTATCCAAAGACATCAACTAGATAGGCGAGGAACAGGTATGGCAGCCCGCAGGCTCAGCTAGACACAGAGGTTATCAATGCACTAATATAAGTCACCAAAAACATCATCATATAAATTTTAATTGATAGGAAAGCAATTTTTAGGGGAGCAATATGGTGGTCACAAGCCCATCAATCCTGATAAATTAAAGCGTATTATTACAATAAAACAAAACTAGTTAATGAATTAAATACAAGCATGACCTTCTTACAGCTCTAATATCTTCGTTTGGGGTGTGTCTTGTGATGCTTGTTTGACTGAATTCGTCTCCTTAGGGTTTTGTTGCATTGCACACAAAATTTCGTATATGTCTTGGGGTATTTATAGTTTCTGTCAGAGGGTACGATGAGGCGCATGACATAGGTAGATGTGGCGCATGTACTTAACTTCGCGTGGGGTCCAAAATTAATATATTCTAGAATATTCGTACACCGTCTTCAGATGCGGCGTATCTTGATCTTTTATGTGGCGCATGTCCTTCAGTGTCTTGGATTGTTTATGGTGAAGTCTTGAGAGTGATACGCCGTATGTCAGAAGTATAATGCGGCGTATCTGGACTAGAACAAGCTTGATCTTCTTCATTGACCAAAGTTTCATATGCGGCGCATGATAGAATTCCATGCGGCGCATTTTTCAAAGTCAGGCAATGGTCTTCGAATTCAGCTAAGTATGATATTGCGGCGTATCTGTTGAATGAGATACGACGCATCTTCTGGATTTCAGTAGGCTTTTGACATCTTGCTTGTTTTGCTCCATAATTCATCCAAAATCGCCAAGTTTCACCAGTTGCTTGTTTTTACCTGAGAATTACTAAAGTAAACAATTAAGTATCGATTCCCATAGATAATATAATAAAACAAGTAAAATAAATAGGATAAATGATGATAATAATATGTACTTATTTGATGTCATCACTTATCATCACTCTCTTCATTAGTAAGAATTAATTCTCTTCTTCTTAATGCCGTTGTTGAGGAGAGATGCATAAGACTTAGGTTGAGCATGATCATGCACGTTGACTGCTGGAATTTTCTCCTTAGCAACACTAGTAGTTGAAGAATACACATTTTTAGTCTTAACCTCCCCATGCAAATCTGTAACATTATTCGTGTATTCCAAATCAAAAATCGGACTAAAAGGAGCAGCCATCGGTTTACCACTCCTAGTAATGTATCCACCACCGACACTTGTCCCAGCATCATCACGAACAGGTTCGTTAGCATTCACAGTATCAGGTTCAAATGCCATGTTACTTGTTAGTATAGAATTAACCACGTTATCTAATGTATCGACCACATGAGATTCTGCTACCACTTGTGATTCAACAGAACTTTGAGCAACATCATTGATATCCACGTTAACATTTTCTTTACTGGCTGGTAACGCACTATCAAAGGGTTGCTGGTCACCACCAGATTCTTTTTTAGCATCAAACCTAGGGTCACGTCTAGGTTTAGGAGGAACATTAACAGATCCAACAGAACAACCCTCCAAATTCTTCAAACTAGAGGCACTAGGCTGAGATACACTGTCGTTCCCAACAGATTTATCACCTAACCCTTCCATGTTCGATATCTTGGCATTAAAATTTTTTAAAATTGAATTTATATCTTCCTCTCCCTGGTCTACATGAGTAGTATTCCTATTCGTAGTAGTGCTATTCACAATTAAATCTTGATTCTCATTCACATTTAAATCTTGATTCATAGTCCCAGTCACAACAACAGTAGGGTCGAAGATCACAGATTCAGCAACACCATGATCAGGAACTATATATTTTTCTTCTTTTTTCTCCCTCCTCCTCCCGAATCCAAAAACCCACTCTTCATGAATCAAACCATTCACAAACACATCAGCCCACAACAGTAGCAACGACCAGAAACTTTAATTCACTAGTGATGATAGAATTGGATTGGCTCTAATTAAAAGTAATTTAATAATCCAAAAAGGATAATCAAACTACTAGTAATATTAACAGTGAATAAAAAACAAGACCTTACAAAGACTATTTGCAATTTGCATGAAAATCCTTAATGCAATTAAAGACTAAAAGAAAAAGCAATAATTACTTGGTCATTTAGAATTAAAAACAAGTAGGGGGAAAAAGATTTGCAGATCGCCAAGTTCGCCAAAGGAGGATTGACTTTTTAGACAAAACACTTAACCAAAATCCCCAAATATAATTATTTGCCATAATAAAATCCCCTTGTTTTGCACGGATGCTCATCTAGTTGTATTATATAAGCCAAAACACATATTAGTACCCCTGAAATTGACAAATTGAATCATCTAGTGCCATGGATTTTTACAGGTGCAAAATAGTACCCTAAACTTGTTAAATAAAATTTCGACTGCCGTATACTAAGCTAAAACAACAGTTTTTTTTTTCTTTTTTTTTCTTTTTTGCAAAAATATCAATGTAATAAGTTTATTGTAACATAAATGATTCATACTTAAAATTTAGCTAACTGTTATATTTTTCCTAAAATTTACTAATTGTTATTTTATTATTATTATTATTATTATTATTATTATTATTATTATTACTATTATTATTATTATTATTATTATTTAATACTTAATATATTATTTTCATTATAAAGAATATATAAGCGACATTCATTTTAAAATATTTCTTACGAACGACCTTTAATACTATATCTTGATATTATATAATTAAATGTTTGTCTCAAATGATTTTTAGATTAACTTGTAACTAACTACATAAGAGTTTTTGTAATTTTTAATTTAATATATGCATATGAGAAAACAAAAAATTAAATAGTTATTGTCTAAGAATTATTTGAAACGATCATTTAATTATCTAATGCGGATATGTATATATTAATAGTAGTGCGATAAATTCATTTTTTGTAATGTATTATTTCAAAAATATCTTTTTTCTCAATAAATAGTAATGTATTATTTCAAAAATATCTTTTTTCTCAATAAATAAATAAAATATTATATTAATAAAAAAAAATGAAAGTAACTAAATTTTATTGAAAAGATGTTAAATTTTCCTAAATTTAACAACCAATCATCTATATTACAGTAGGCTTTACTAAATAGATTGTTTAGCAGAAAAAATAATTATCCTAAATTTAACTACATCTTTTTCAAGATCCGGGTCTGCGTATGCAATAAAATGATTTCTGACCATAATCCAATTCTTGTCACCAACAACATGTTTTTCATTATCAATAGCCTGATTTTCATTCTCTATGTAAATTATCATTCATATCTAACCAATTGTATGTTAATTGATATTTACGAACCTAAATTCTAGCAAAAAAACATAATGATCGCTAATTTTGAAAATTTACGATCAACAACGAATATTTATATTGAAATCAACAATTATTGAATGTATTAAAGTTGATTTGATGATCAATTTTGATTGTGCGTTTGTGTGTATGTTTGTGAAAATCAAAACCCAAATATTTTTTGGTGGAGAATGAAAGGTATTGGGAAATTTTGGCTTTTTATTTGTGACGAAATTCTCTCTCAAATCTAATAGTTCGATTTAATAGAAGCTATTAGATAAAAATGAAATGAAAGATGAAAATTTAATCACTTCATACTTAGACTATGGGTATGTTTGGCGCGAGAGATTGTGAAAGATTATGGAGAGATTATGCTTAATTTTTCAAAATATAAGCTATTTAAAAAATAATCTCCGTTTGGCAGACAAAACTTATAAGAGATTATATAAAAAATAATCTTCCATAATCTCTTAAAATAAAAGGTTACTTCATGTAGCTTATAAAAATAATCTCTTTTTATAATCTCCATCTCCAGCACCAGTTCCAGCACCATCTCCAGTTCCAGCAACAGCTACTTTCGCCAAACATACCCTATATATTGATCTCATCTATAATGGCAATTAACTTCTTGTTTTCTTTATTAGTAATAATAAAAGAATTTTCTTTAAAAAAAAAAAAACTATTTATTCACATATTATTAATAACCGGCCATTGATCAAATAACTTCGAAGGTGATAAGACAAAGAAAACTGGATCATTGGCTTTGTCTTGAACAAATTTGAATAATATAATACTATAACTCTTAATAATAAGCAGGATATATTGAAATCAACATAAAATCCAAGTAACATCATAAATAGAGAGGACTAAGTAATATACACATCTAAAAACTATATACTAACTAACCGCAAATCAAACAAACAAGACGAGGTCAAACATATAACAAGAAACCTTTTGTTAGTTGTCTCTTTAGGTTGTAATCTTATACCAGCCATAAAATTGAATAAACTGAATAAAATAAAGATGACGACTTGATGAGTTCGGTTTGATTTTAAGCTACTATATATAGTTTGGACGTAGTTAGGAAGATTTCAACCTATTTATATCATATTAGAACTAGACGAGTACCCGTGCATAGCAACGGGATTTTATAACGGCACATATTTATAGTCGATATTTTAGTTACACAAAACGTTACACAATACACTAAATCAAATATCATTATAACTATATGTTGTTATAAAGGTAACACTTGTGTATGTGCACACATATTTTTTGTTTTTAAGACAACCGCTACAGGTACCGGTTTTGGTTTAGTTTGTTTTTCGTTTAGCGGCAATTAAACTATGGTAGTTCAAGGGCAAATAAAGGTAGCTCTCTTTTGTGTAAACGTTTGTTAAGAGTGTAACTTAATCGATGTGCATAATACGTTTTTAGGTTCCTATTAGAGTATAGTTCAAGTGTTTTATAATTTTTTCTAAATTACTTAATCTAAGTACAAATTTTAAACACCAAAACTGTATAATCACGCTCACTTATTTTTTTATGTGTCAACCCGTTCTTTATAAACATTTTTCACTTCTATTACTTGGGCAATTATTATCCACGGTCACTTATTTTTTTTATGCGTAAACTCGTTCTTTATAAACATTTTTCACTTCTATTACTTGGGTGCACATACGAACTCATGTATGCTTTGATTTCACATAGAAAACCAAATCTTTATATATGCCTACAACCCATTCCAAAAATTGGAACATATAAATTTCTTAATGAAGCTCCGTTAACCCAAAAAAAAATGTGAGCACGGTGAAGGGTCGTATACTCTCCATGTGTACTGCTCGTTACATTTAGGATCTAGATTAATTATCAGATATGGCTTGTGTTCTAATCCATTTATTACCATATTTTGCTACAACATAAGCATCAGTCGAACCCTTTAACATCCATGGTTAGATCTTGTAATATCAAAACACAATAAAAAAAATACAACCTAAAGTCCAAACACAGAAACTGAAATGGAGGGCCATATGTTAGGTTTTGTGCCGGAAAATACAAACCGAAACAAAAATAACTGGAACTATTGTTTACATCTCTTTTTTTTTTTGCATTAATAAACCCAAGATCGATCATTTACATCTCATTTTTTGCATTAATAAACCCAAGATCTATCAGATCCATAAATAAACAAAACACCACTCATGCTTACCAGAAACCATTACAACTTGTTTTATAAACACCAAACAAACAACTTAAACCACTAAAACCACATAAACCAAAAGCACCAGCCAGAACAACTGAGTCCAAAACAACTGGCCAAAGTCACCTAAGCCATGTAAAATGGTGGTTGATTTGACGCGTGTTGTTGGCAGTGGTAGCGGCGGATTTAGAGTGTGTCGGTGGAGGCAGTCGGTTGTCTGTCGTGATTTAGGTTAGAGAGAAAGAGATGTGAAAGTGAATGGTACTGTTGGTTCGGAGTTATACGTTCTTTATAAAGAGAGTATATATTTACTCATGAATGTGCTATGCCAACTGTTTCCAGCCTTGCCATCGAATGATTACAGGAATACTTTCCTTCTGGTGTTTCCAGCAAATCGTTCCTTAAATAGTTTCCAATACTTTCCGGCAATACATGGCTCTCATTCAATACTTTCCCGCTATAAGTATGTTCTAGCAATGTTTCCTAACATAGTTACAATACTTTCCAAACGCCAAGTTTATTCTCCTTTGCACCAATTTCCAGCAATAGGGAAGGTAATGAATACTTTCCAAAGGGCCATTTCTTTCCAAACGCCCAACTTATTTCCAAAAGGTCAGCTTCTGTCAATTGTGTTCACTTTCAAGAGGTTGACCAAATTCAGTTATCAATTTCCATTTTTAAGATATCAGTTTCAATGTTTAATTCTAGCGATGGGTCAAACACCATTAATTGAGCAGCCCATAAATTTCGTTTCACATGTGCAGGGGCAAAATCGGGATTGACCGAAAGTTCAGTTTTTCACAATTTCACAATTCCCCTTTGACCATTTTTCTTTTATAAGTAGTAAAGATAAGAGAAATGATGGTAGTCTCTTCATCCCGATATTATCTCCCATCATTCTTTCTTGATTGTCTAAAAAAATTGTTTACTACTAAAATTAAAAGTTACAATCGTTAAAGTTAATTTATTATCTTTATAATCAAATTTATTAAGGGGAATTGCATGTATATGTCCCCCAAAAGCTTAAAATTACTTATATATCGAACATAAACTTTATAATTCCATGTATATCATCCTAAAAGTTCAAAAACCACATATACATCCAAATGTAGAATACGTGATTTCTTTAAGATATTTTTCTTTACTTATAAACTTGTTGATAGTAATATACATTTTCGATGTAAACATACTTTATCTATTATACATATATGTTGATATAAATAATGCCTAAAAACATTATTAACATATATCGATATCTCTATGTTTTGATAATCACAAAACGTAAACTCATTGAACTACAAATTATGACGTAAACAAGTATTTAGTCGTAAATATTCACTTTATCATCCAAATCACTTAAGGTATGAATAAACAAAGGGTCTAATGCATTTTATGATCAAAGCAATTTTTATTTTTACAAACCTTACATTTTTTATAAAGTGGGACAAACATTTTTAAACTTATACAAAATATTTTTGTATTTATAAAAAATGTTTTATTCAAAATAAATATTTTGAATTCAAATTTCTACCAAAAAAACGGCTATATTCTTCAGGAAAAACTTTCCCCACAAAAAGACAAAAAAATCTGAAGAAAAAAACATTTTTTTATTAGGCGGCCCCCTTAATTAATTAAGGGGACCGGCTAGTAAATTAAGGGGACCGGCACCCTAATTAAGGGGACCGCCCACGCTCCCAAACAGTATTTTTTCCCCTATAAATACTGGTTCATTTCACAGTTTTTTCTCACCTTTTGCACCCCAAAACTTTCTGTTCTACATCTAATTTCTATTCTCTAAAATCCTTTGATCATATATACCTAAATCTTTGTTTCAAAGTGATCCAAGTCTCAACCTTTCAAGTGCAAGAGAAGAATACTTCAATCTACCAAGAGAAGAAGTATTACAACTTGTTGTGACCTCCACATCCAAGTTGTTAGAGCATCATTCATTATATCTATTTCTTTGTGTAACTAGTGGTGAATACTTGATAGAAGATAGATTAGCAAGGCATATAGATAGGTAGTTGTGAAGTAAATAGTTGTGAAGTAGAGAAGTTGTGAAGTAGATAGGTGTGAAGAAGATAGTTGTGAAGTAGATAGTTGTGAAGTAAATAGTTGTGAAGTAGAGAAATTGTGAAGTAGATAGGTGTGAAGAAGATAGTTGTGAAGTAGATAGTTGTTAAGTAGATAGTTGTGAAGATAGAGAGGTATGAAGAAGTCGTGTAGAAGGTGTGAACAAGGTGTGACGAAGTTGTGGTGTGAATATTGGTGTGTAAGGTTTTCTCCGCCATAAGGGAGCTTGTTGACATAGTGAAGAAAACTCTCGAGTTAGGTGCTCGGGGAGTGGAGTAGGGCAAGGAAGGTGTCCTTGTAGCCGAACCACTATAAATCTCTTGTCTCGCGATTCGATCTTTCCATCTCTTACTTATTTCTTTACTTATATTATAATTGCTATAATATTTATATATATAGTTGTTCATATTGTGTAAGACTTGAATTCACATAAGTTCGTATCGAAAGTTTTTAAAGTAAACAAAGTTTTCAAAAACAAAGTTTTAAACCTAAAAGGACACATACAATAGATCATATAGTTGTTTTAATACTGAACTCTAATCAAAGTTTTTATAAACTTAATCTATATTTTGAAACCAAGTTTTATAAATTTAAAAAAGACGTAAAACTATTCAACCCCCCCCCCCTTCTAGTTTTCCACAATTGTTATCAGGAGCCACGTCAACCAAGATCTTTAAAATATATTGTATTTTAAAACTTGCAACGATCTATAGAATTTGAAAAATATTTAGAAGGGCAATCTATGCAAAGACCACCACTATTCAAAAGTGATGGATTTTTATTTTGGAAAAATAGATTCGAAACTTATGTGAAATCAAAGGATCTAGATCTTTGGCATGTTATTACCTTTAGTGATTTTCCTCCTATTCAATATAATTTTGAAACTAAAAAGGATGAAATTGTATCTTTTGAAAAACAAAATGATGATTTGAAAAAGAAACTAGCAAAAAATAATGAGGCTAACATGGTTATTTATAATGCGTTACCACGCAAAGAATATGAAAGAATTTTTATGTGTAAAACCGCAAAAGAAATTTGGGATTCTTTACTAATCACTCACCAAGGTAATAGTCAAGTTAAAGATAACAAAATAGATCTTTTTGTTCAACAATATGAACAATTTACGATTCCGAAGGAGGAATCAATAGATAATGTTTTTGCTAGGTTTAACACTATCATCAAAAGTTTAAAAGCACTTGATGAGAATTTTTCTAGTAAGAATTTTGTTAGGAAATTTCTTAGGGCTCTTCATCCAAAATGGCGAGCTAAAGTTACGGCGATTGAAGAATCAAAGAACTTGTCAACTCTTCAACTTGACGAGTTGATCGGCAACTTGAAAGTCTACGAAGCAATAATAAAGAAAGACTCCAAGATGGTCAAAGGAAAAAGATAGCAAAGCAACTCAATTGCGTTGAAAGCTAGGAAGGAATCTAGTGACGAGGATAGCTCAACCTCCGAAAATAAATGATGAAGAATATGCCATGGCCGTAAAAGACTTCAAGAAATTCTTCAAAAGACGAGGAAGATTCGTTAGACAACCACATGATGAAAGAAAGGCATTTCAAAGAAATAAAGACGACGAAAGTAGCAAGAGCGAAAGGAAGTGCTTTAAATGCG